>JAQGEQ010000201.1:600000-825691 GCA_034620365.1 Pegea sp. RAD2-039
ATCGCGATGCCATCCGCGATAATTATCATCTAGGCGAGTATTGGGTGGAGGTTGACATCAATCACCTCTCATCATATGATCCCGACATCTCTGAACTTCTCCAAAGAAGTCCTGCTGATAATCTGCCTCTTTTCGAAGAAGCAGCGCGCAGTGTTGCTGATGACGTCACTCGACCTCGTCCGGAAGACAGTGAAGCTCTACACGATATCCAAGTCCTGTTGAAGTCACGTGGTGTTGTGTCTTCGGTTCGCGATCTTAAAGCTTTCCAGATTAGCCGATTGGTTAAAGTTTCAGGAATCGCGATATCTGCATCTTCAGTCAGATCCAAAGCTGTTCGCATCTCGCTACAGTGTCGTGCGTGTCGTGACGTCATCCCTGACTTACAAGTCAACCCAGGCTTCGAGGGCAGCTTGTTGCCACGCCGTTGTAGTAACCAGGCAACGGGTGCGGCCCCTTGTCCTGTCGATCCTTATTTCATTGTCCCTGATCGCTGCATCTGCGTCAATTTTCAAACTTTGAAGCTTCAAGAAGCGCCCGATGCGGTCCCTGTTGGCGAGATGCCACGTCATCTCCAACTCTATCTCGACCGGCATCTTTGTGATCGCATTGTCCCTGGCAACCGAATCACCGTCATCGGTATCTACAGCATTCGTAATGATTCCATTTTAAAATCGAAACGCGCGGTCGCGAAATCGAAGGGGTTTGGGACGCGAACACCTTACTTGCGAGTTCTGGGCGTGGAAGTGGACCATGATGGTCCAGGTAGGTCAGTCGGTCACGTGTTTACGGCTGAAGATGAAGACCAGATTCGCCGACTAGCCGCCTTGCCTGACATCTATGATCGCATCTCGCGTTCTATCGCGCCCTCTATCTTCGGTAGCTTGGACATGAAACGCGCTATCGCGTGTCTGCTGTTCGGTGGATCGCGCAAGCGGCTTCCAGACGGATTAACTCGTCGTGGTGACATTAATATGCTGTTGCTAGGTGACCCGGGGACAGCCAAGTCACAATTGTTAAAGTTTGCGGAACGCGTTGCCCCTGTGGGCGTGTACACGTCAGGCAAGGGCAGTAGTGCGGCAGGACTAACAGCTGCTGTGATGAGGGACCCCAACTCACATGGTTTTGTGGTGGAGGGGGGCGCGATGGTGCTCGCTGATGGCGGAGTAGTTTGTATCGATGAATTTGATAAAATGCGCGGAGATGATCGCGTCGCGATTCACGAAGCGATGGAACAGCAAACTATCTCAATCGCAAAAGCTGGTATCACGACCACCCTTAATTCACGATGTTCTGTCCTGGCTGCTGCTAACTCAGTCCTTGGACGTTGGGACGACACGCGAGGCGCTGATAACATCGATTTTCTCCCCACTATCCTCTCAAGATTTGATATGATCTTCATCGTCAAAGATGAACACAGCCGCGAGAAAGATGTCACGCTCGCGCGTCACGTGATGTCGATTCACATCAACAGCACCGCGTCATCGACGCCTGACGCTGAAATCGATCTGGCAACTTTGACCAAGTACATCGCGTATTGCCGAAACTTCTGCGGACCGCGATTGTCGCCCGAAGCTTGCCGAAAGTTACAGAATCGCTACGTGTTGATGCGAACAGCTGCTAAAAACCAGGAACGCGACACACAGCGAAAAATCGCGATTCCAATCACAGTGCGCCAACTAGAGGCGATTGTGAGAATCGCTGAATCACTTGCTAAAATGAAGTTGCAACCATTTGCGGGTGAAGCAGAAGTCGATGAAGCCATTCGTCTCTTCCAAGTGTCTACACTCGATGCAGCGATGACGGGAGAACTATCGGGAGTTGAGGGATTCACTTCCACCTCAGATCAGGAAGAGCTAAATCGGATTGAGCGTCAAATTAAACGTCGATTTATAGTCGGATCTCAAGTAACTGAGTATGCGGTCGTGCAAGATCTAATTAAACAAAAGTATGAAGAGAGGAAGATCAATAAAGTCTTACATCTGTTGTTAAGAAGAGGAGAACTAGTCCATCGGATGCAAAGGAAGATGCTTTATCGCGTTCGATAGATGTCACTGTTGCATAGAGACTTGTATATAAGCTGTTGCTTGTTGCACAGATAGAAAATTTGAGGTTTTTTGCTTGTCACCGTTTCATTTTTTTTGTTTTTGTTTTCCAGGTTTAATAATTTTGATAAAAAGTTGTGATTTGAAAGAGTTGATTTGAAGGAGTTCTTTGTGATGAAGATCAATATGTCTTATGGATAAACAGCATCAAAACGAAAAACTTTTTGTGTATTATAATATTTCAACGATTTTGTGAATACTTCATCGCGTCGTCATATTTCTAGCTTGTACATATGGCTTTTCGGTCTCTGTTTTTACCTGTAAATAGGTTCTTATCGACGACTAGTCGAGCTTAATGACGTCAAAGTGACGTATATTTTTTTTATGGCATTATCATCTCCTAAATTGTAAATTTGTACAGAAAATACTTCTATAATCACATTTATATTTACATCTAGATATTTATTAGTTAATTAAAAGAAAATGGCTTCTACTGAGTCGCGTCGTCCCATTGTCTTCATGGACATCTCCGTCGGTGGTCGGGTGAGTTTCACGAGCCTTAGTGACGTCACTGATTCTCGATCTTTCTCTTAGGATATTGGAAGATTAAAGATGGAGTTATTTAATGATATTGTTCCGAAAACTGCCGAAAACTTTCGGCAACTATGCACTGGCGAATACAGGTGCTTAGTATGACGTCACCTGCTTTAGTGACGTCATTAATGCGTTTGTTACGTAGACGCGATGGAATCCCGGTCGGATACAAAGGAGTTATCTTTCATCGAGTCATCAAGGACTTTATGGTTCAAGGTGGTGACTTTGTGCAGGTTGATGATTAAAACGTCTAGCGGTTATGACGTCATACTTTTCGATAGGGCGACGGTACAGGGCTGGCAAGCATTTACGGAGGTAAATTTGCTGACGAAAACTTCTCACTGAAACACACTGGACCAGGACTATTGTCCATGGTTAGTTTGGTTGTCATGACAACGCTCATAATAACAAAACACGGCTGTTTGTTGATAGGCGAATAGCGGTAAAGACACAAACGGATGCCAATTCTTCATCACTTGCGCAAAATGCGATTATTTGGACGGCAAGCACGTGGTGTTTGGTGGGTTTTAAATTGATGACGTCATTGTTGCTAACTATCGATTGTAGGTAAAGTGATGGGAGAAAGCTTATTGGTGGTAAGAAAGATTGAAAATGTCCCTGTCAACCCCAACAATCGACCCAAAGTCAATGTGGTGGTGTCCCAGTGCGGTGAATTGTGATTGTCACTCATGTACATTCTTTCTGTTGAAGCTTATTTTTTAGAAATTTCAATAAATCAATCACAAAAATATTTTAGTTGAAAATTCGGTTTGCTAAATAATTACTTGATTTCAGTCACAACAAAAATTCACAAAAATTTGAACAAGTGGTCATTAAATATGTAGATTTTTAAGTTAGAAAAAAAGGAGATTTTTAAATGACCACTTGTCAGTGAACTGTCCTGAATAGATACAAAAAAGGTTTTTATAAATTAATTTTTGATACAACGTGATAAAACTTGTTTGTTAGTAATAAATATGTAACAAATTTCATTTGTTTTTTGCTGAAAGCTATAAAAAAGAGTTTATTAAAATTATTATAGAGTTTATTATTACCTTAAAACATTAGAAGGTAACTACTACTTCTCCGTGGTCATAATTGCACAAGTAATTAAAAATACTTTTCCTGAATTTGAGAAATTCTAAATTAAAATACATTTTGGAGGTGAATGCTTTACGCTACCATCAAACTAAGGCGTTGCAGCTCTAATCAGAGTAAGCAAATTGTTAGCACCAACTCAAAGAAAAACTTATCAACATTAGTCAGAAATACTCTGCAAGATGTTCTTTTACATTTTATACCCTATACAGGCTTTTATTCATAATTACTACAAAACAATGTTGTATAGATGACAAAACTTTGATTTAAAATTAAAGTAAAAGTTGAGAAGAAATTAAGTTTAAAAAAGGTGAATATATTCTTATCGAAAAAGTTTACTTTGCACTGCAAAGCAGAAACAAAAGCAAAATATTAATTATTCATGCATTTTATAAAATAATAATGCACTATATATTATGAAACGGTGAAGCGGAACATACATGCTGAAGCAGAAATGTTTGGTCGATCTAATCGGACATTATGTTCAGCTGTGAAATGTCTTAGACATCACCTTAAAAATCATCGCTGTCTCACTTAATACCAAATTAGTGTTGTATTACTATTTGAACTTTTTTCTAAAGTTAAAAATAATGAAATAATAAAATAGTTATTATAATATCAAAAATTAAATTATTTTGCTTTATATCTATAATAATAGAGGCCTGCTTTGGCCGAGAACGGTCATGTTGGATGTGTTATGAAGGGATTATATCAAAAACAAAGCAAAACTCAGTGATATGCAAAGGAAGTAATAAATCAAGACCCAGTAAAATGCAAAAGAAAAAGTGTTAAGAGTTTCGTTCTTTTCTTTTAAACTCATTTTTCTACTCTATTCTATGTTTGTTTGCGGAATAAAGAGTGCCATTCGAAGCGATCTACTGCGGTATCCTCCCGATTGCTGATATTAATGTTGAGCGACTTCATATTGCGCTTGCAAGTATCCTTGAAGCGAAGACAGGGTTGCCGATATACCGGTAATGTGTATAATCAAAATTGATAGTCTGATTTATTCAGTTATATTAACGTTTGCGCAATTACGGTAATTATATGTTTTCTACACAATTTTATTAGGTAAAAATATAAATTTGACATAATTAAAATGTTAAATGAAATTTTTGTAAAAATATTATTTATGCTTTTATTAGTTGTATTGGTAAACTCTGAACCACCTAGTTACCATTTCGCTCGTTTTGTTTGGGTCATAAAACTTCAAACATTTTTTCTAGACATTTCTCTTTTCCAAATTTCAGTTGGTTTTCGTTGATTTTGCATTGTAGTAGATATATTTGTGCAGAATAAATTATTAATTAATTCTAAATATGTACCTTTGATTTGTTTTGTTACATTAATTTCAAATTTTCGCTTGTATTTATTGTTTTTTGCAATTTAAATCTTATTTATTTAGTTGTCTAAAATTGTTTAGTATTTGATTCACAAAACTCTGCCTGAATTAATAAATGTTGTTAATATTTTTTAATCTCATTTGAAATACTTTTAGAAATAATTGTGAAACAATATAAATGTAAAACAAACTATTACCGGTGTTGTATAAAATTTGTAATGATTTATTTCATTTCTATTCTTATTCAATTAAAGTTTTGATATTAGCTTGCATTACTTTTTTTATTTAAAGTTACTTAATTTATGAAGAAAGTTAATGGAGTTAGTTCTTCAACTACTTTTATAAACTCAATTGCAATCATATTAACATTTTGTGTAATTTTCTGTTATTATTTATGATATATTCAATTATTTTATATGTAATTTGTTGTTCTAATCATCAACTTGTTAAATTTATAAGTATTACTATAGTTGTTTATAGTGAATGATCTGAAATTACTCAAAATAAATAACCCTACTTTCTTAACTTCTTGTCTATTATTTATTTGTAACTAATCAAGTTTTGGTTGTTTTATAAATTATAATTTTCAGAACAGTTTTAACTTTTTATCTTATGATAATAGTTATGAATGTAAACATGTTTTTTTTTTAATTTTAGCTATTAAAATACTATACCATTCTTAAACATATTTTTAGTATTTCAAAATATAAAAATGTTTTTTTTTATTATCTACTCTGTTAGACTTTTAGCAATAATTATTAAAATAATTTTTATGTTTAGTTAGCTTAAAGCAGGTGTAAGGCAGGCACTGTAAAATGATTATATTTTGACATGGATTTATAATTTTTTATCAAATTTATCCATTATAGAAACATGGCTCAGGACAATACTTCTGATTATTCTGGTTCTGTTTCATCTGTGTCAGAAGAAGGATCATACACTGAAAGTTCAGATTTGGAGGAAGATAATAGAAGAAAAGAACCATTGGTATGGATAGGATCAGGTGCAAAACAGCATGCTGTTGTACTTTTCCGACCTGATTCTATTATGACAGCTGAAAAAAAACTAAAAAGCATTGGTGAAAAATATCATATGGCATATAAAATGGTGAAAACTGAAAGTAAACTTGTTAGATCTATTTTACAAGCCTATGGTTTTCATGAAGTACACCCAAACTGTCCTGATTTTAATTTAATGTGGACTGGAGCCCACTTAAAGCCATTCTCTTTGCGCAGCTTATGTGAGTTTCAAAGAGTAAATCATTTTCCAAGATCTTATGAAATTACTCGTAAAGATAGAATTTATAAAAATATTGATCGCATGGCTCATACGAAGGGTATAAAACATTTTGACTTTATTCCAAAAAGTTATCTAATGCCATCAGAATATCAAGATTTCTGTGCTGCTTTTGTTAAAGAAAAGGGTTCTTGGATTGTAAAGCCAATTGCATCTTCTAGAGGAAGAGGAATTTATTTAATAAACAATCCTAACCAAGTTCCACTTGAAGATAATATAATGGTTTGTAAATATATCAACAATCCTTTACTAATTGATGGTTTTAAGTTTGATGTTCGTGTTTATGTTGCTGTGACATCTTATGATCCACTTCTTATTTATCTTTTTGAAGAAGGATTGACTAGATTTGCAACAGTGAAATATGAAAAGACTAATCGTCATTTGAAGAATCAAATGATGCATTTAACTAATTACTCAATCAACAAAAAAAGTCATGATTATGTGAGATGTGATGATCCTGATGTAGAAGATTATGGTAACAAATGGAGCATGAGTGCTATGTTAAGATACTTGAAACAAGAAGGAGTTGATACAGCTTTATTGATGACTCGGATTGAAGCAGTTATCATCAAATCTATAATTGCAGCGGAACTACCAATAGCAACTGCCTGTCGTATGTTTGTTCCTTACAGAGAAAATTGTATTGAACTTTATGGCTTTGATATTTTGATTGATGAGAATTTAAAACCATGGCTTTTAGAAGGCAATCTTTCACCTTCGCTCGCTTGTGATGCACCTTTAGATTTAAAGATTAAATCTAGTGTTGTAGCTGATTTTTTTAGTTTAGCTGGCTTCCATTGCGTAGACCCAGTTGCTAAGAGACAGAGTAAAAAGCAAGGTGAAACTTTTAAAAGACCCTACTCTGCTTCTAAATCAGCATCTGGTAATTTAGGTGGTAGTAATTCCAAAAGACCTTCATCTGCTTTAAGCAAAGAAACTATTGTGTCTTCGTCTGGTCTTTCTCAAGAAGAGAATAGAGTGATTAAGTTTGTGAAGGAACAATATCATAGAAGAGGAGGTTTTGTGAGGATTTTTCCAACTGCTGATACCTGGGAACAATATAGTTCATTTCTTGAATATAAAACCAATTTAAATCAGTTACTTGCACAAAAAATGTTTTCTTCTCATTCAAAATCTTCATCAAATGGACCTTATTCTGCTGCTATTGCTAGAGTTCGAAGCATGAGTGTTCATCATATGTTAGAAAGTAGAAACCAACTTATTAGTAAACATGTTCTTCAGTATGAAAGAAAACTGATTTCACTTGATTCATCTAAAAGAAAAAATGTTCAAGCTACTAAAAAAAGGTCAAAAACTAAAGCTACACCAGTTGGTATTGATATCAAATCAAGATCAAGCACTAGAACTTGTAATCAGGTAGATGATAATTCTAGTGATGAAATAAAAGAAAATGATATTGTGAATGGGAATGGAAAAGTTAAAAGAAAAAAGTCAATTACAAACGTTACTACATTAAATAATATGGAGCAATCTCAATTAAGCAATGAATCATCTTCAAAAAAAACAACTTCAGAAATATCTTTAAGCAAATATGCAATTAAAAAACTTTCTTCAACATCTGTTAGTAATACAGCTTCAAGTTCAAGCACAACAATTGCTGAATCAATCAAATTTGATCCTGAAATAACATCAGTGATTGAGAAAGATAATGATCCAGTAGTTCCAGATGCAAAAGGTGATAATATGTCAGTGAAATCTGTTTCACAACGAATGTACACCTATAAATCATCACAACAAACTTCCAATCTGTCTAATTCAATAGCAAATGAAAAAAGTAAGTCTGCTCCCAAGAAAGATAAAATAATTTCAAAGCAATCGAACCCAGCAGTTGTTCCAAGTATTATAAAGAAAAACAGCAAAATATCAGTTAGTACTGCACCTCAAACTCGCCAACAACAGCCTAAACTTTCTCAAGGTTTAAGTAAAAAGAAATCGCTGTCAATATTAGAACAATTGAAATCAGGAGCTAATCTTACAAAAGCACAAGCAAGGCATGCATTTTCTGCATATCTTTCTCGAGTGCAGTATCGATTGATGTTTGAATCTGATGGCTCCTATCATTGCTTGCCTGATATTTTAGCTAAACAAGAAGAACAGATGGATTTAGTTTTACGTTTCTTGAAACGGGCAGCTGGAAACCTTCGTCAAAGCTTCAGCGTAACGATTCCAAGCCACAAGTTACCAATTAACGATCGCAAAAGGATTTTAGCCAAGCAACTTGGAGATTTTGTTCATATTTATAATAAAGAAACGGAAAATATGTTACACCATCACCAGCTTGATTTAGATTCAATGGAAAAGAAAAGAGATTCTCTGACAGTTGCTGCTGCTGAGTTCACAAGTTTTGTTTCTGTAGCAACTGAAAGTGAATTAGAAGAAATTCTAACCACTTATACTCACCGTAATAAATCTGCATCAGTTTTTTTGGGGGCAAGTCGAACCAAAACTGTTTCATCAGTTCAAAGCGATGCTAGTGATAAATTTGACAAAGTTGCTAATAAATTGCATTCACCTTACTCAGCAGAATTGAACAAACAAAATATCAGTTCAGCACAGAAGGTTTACTCCATGCAGCCTGATATCAATGAAAACGTCAAAACGAAAAACTCGAATGAAAGTCACAGTGACTACCACAGTATATCCACTGATCCAGTTTCAATTAAAAGCCCTTCTACTTCCAGCTTCTCAACCAACAACGGATTTTATCAAGGACAAACTAACAGTAATGAAGAAGCAATTGCAGATGCCCTTCAAAGATTATCTGAGAGGCAAGCTGCTCGTAAATACTCAGCTTCATCTCAGATGAACGCTCTTAGTCAACATCTGACCAACATTAATCTTGCTAACATGACAAATCAGAGACATTACAACGCTTCTTTAGTCCAACATCGAGCTTCAAGTCTTCCAGATTTAGCTGATGCAGATCCTTGTATACAGAGTATGATTGACAGCACGATTCGTGAGAATGATTGTCGAGTTCAAACTTATCTTGCTAATCAACAGCACCCATCTCCTCTCCTTCAACGCAAGTTCTCATCTATGAAGAAGTTAAGTGAGAAGAACAACCAACAAGTCAACCACTCACAGATGTTAGCTCAACAAAGTCGTGAACTTTTACAGCAAAGTAAAGCTAAACATCTTGCAATGGTGGCTCAAGTCCATTCTAATAGTTCTACCTCTAACAACAACAACCGAAATACTTTTTCAGTTTCTTCTCCAAAACCACCTCCACCTCATTATATGTCTTATTTTTCACTAAACTCTTACAAACAACCAACTTCAACTTCTACAACTAATCGAGCTTACCCTGCAGTAGCTGGCTTGCATGTCTTACCCCCTACACCTCCTCCTACAGGAGCTAATTGGGGAGATAATCGAGCTTTTGTTTTACGGAAAACCATGGGTGCAATGAGGAGACCAAATACTGTTAGTAATACTTATACTAGTTCAAAGTATGAAACCAAATCTGTCATGTCAAAACAACCAGATAAACCTAGCCGCATAAGAGCTGTTAACAGCTTATCTGCTAGTAGCCATAGGAAAGATTTGAAAAATGTTGCTACTTTCAAAAGTTCCAAACTATCTCATTCTGAATTAAAACGATAGTTGATATTGGTTGATATTATATGACAAGCATTCCAAATATGGTTCTCAATTTTTATTGGTGGGTTTTGGTTGGAGGCCAAGTTTACACTTTCATTTGTGCCTTGTATGTGTTTGACTGTTTTTATATCACTGTATTAATTTCTCAAAGTTTTAGGCTCATGTCTTCATTAACACTGTGACTTTTTTACGCTTAATTAAATTTTTTAGTAAATTATACTTTTGAATTATAACTTTTTGAGATACTAATGTCCAACTGATTTATATGACTTTTATCTTTTTTTGTTTTTGTAGAAAATTTTTTGTAGTAATGTTTTCTTTATTATAACTTATTAAAAATTATTTTATAAATCAACTTTAAATTATTTTATATTTGGTTAAATCATCTTATGCTTACCAAATCTCTAACTAACTATAATATTTTAGTTTAATTTAAATATCAACCAAAGCTGTTGTTTTGACTTTAGATCAAAATATGTGTCTATAATCTCTATAAAAATAATTTAATCTTTAATCTACATGAACTTTTGTTACACATTTGTGATTTACTGTGCCAAATTGAACTTGTTCTACCTGTTTTAATGTTGAACTATTTTTTTAAATTGTCACTGCATCTAATTCATGTTTTTAGATTTTTAAGTAGGTCATAATTTAAATAAATTTATTTAATAATCAGAAAAATATACAAAGTAAATGTCTTCTAATGACCACATCAACTGCTGTAGTAAGTTTTCAGGTGAAGTTAAAACTAATTTCAGAAGTTCTTGTTGCTTTTAGCTTCTTTTTTTATTTCAAAACTGTATTGATTAACTTTTTTGTGTAAACTTTTTACTTCATCTTTATATCAGTGATATAAATCCACACATAAAAAAACTTGCTGATATTTTAATGAAGTGATTCCAAATTTGATAAAACTGATTCCAACTTTCATAAAACTGATTCCAACTTTCATAAAACTGATTCCAACTTTCATAAAACTGATTCCAACTTTCATAAAACTGATTCCAACTTTCATAAAACTGATTCCAACTTTCATAAAACTGATTCCAAATTTGATAAAACTGATTCCAACTTTCATAAAACTGATTCCAACTTTCATAAAACTGATTCCAACTATTTTTTCTGATTACTTACAGCTTCTCCAATTTCTGGTGAGGATCTTATTAAACGAAATTTCACAAATCAATCATCAGGTAGAACTTCAGGTTATCACTGATACAATAGCTAATATTAATTGGTTGAAGGTCAAGCCATCTGGAAGCGTTTGCATGAGAATCAAACTTGTATCAACTTTCCTGGAAGTTTAGATGAGGTCAGAACTGCTTTTTCGATTTGTAACTTTTTTTCAACGAATTCAATCTAGGCGAAGCGACAAGCGAGTGCAGAAGGCAAACATGTGTTAGTAAGCATTGATGATAGGGAAGTGACGTCATCGTCATCATGGCGCGATCCTCATCTGGTTGACATCATCACAAATTACTTCATCTTCTGGCAGGTACGTCTATGCAACGATTTTCTTGTTGCCATGGTGACATATCGGTGTCTGAACAGCGTAGTCAGGGGCACGCCCCAGAATTCGAAAAGAATTACGTCACTAAAACGCCTTTTATCGGCATCGTGAAGAGCGAGAGTGGGAAGTTATTGACGACGGCTGCTGATTCATCATCAGAAGCCGTTCTCCATTGTCGTAAGTCGATATGAATTCTCGCGTTTATGATGTTATCACCGTTGCTGTATTCAGTTGAAAATCAGCTGTTGACAGAAGGCAGAAAATACACGACACCTTATAATAAGAGGCGCAGAGTGAGTGAAGTTCGAGTGAGTGTGGTTACGTTTGAGTGACTTTCAACTGCTTGTTATAGGTAGCAGCTACTGATGCAGAAGATGAGGATGATTTATCGATCTGTATTTCAAACTCACTCGAACGCTTCCTTCACGTTTCCACTCCTTTAAGGAAGGGTGGTGCGCAAAAGCGAAGTTTAGAAGAGGATGTAACGTCATCACCACCTCACAAACGCGCCTTACTGCCCTTTAAGAAAAGATTCAGTGACGGCTTTGCAAAAGATCATATTCCCAACATCCAAGATCATACTCCTAACATCCAGGATCATACTCCCAACATCCAAGATCACACTCCCAACATCCAGGATCATACTCCCAACATCCAAGATCATACTCTCAACATCCAGGATCATACTCCCAACATCCAAGATCATACTCCCAACATCCAGGATCATACTCCCAACATCCAGGATCATACTCCCAACATCCAGGATCATACTCCCAACATCCAGGATCATACTCCCAACATCCAAGATCATACTCCCAACATCCAAGATCATACTCCCAACATCCAAGATCATACTCCCAACATCCAAGATCATACTCCCAACATCCAAGATCATACTCCCAACATCCAGGATCATACTCCCAACATCCAGGATCATACTCCCAACATCCAAGATCATACTCCCAACATCCAAGATCATACTCCCAACATCCAAGATCATACTCCCAACATCCAAGATTGTGTCCCCAAAGTTCAAGATTGTGTTCCCGACATCCAAAAAGACTGTATACCTCATTCTACTCTCGGTTTAACAAACCAATGTCTTCCTGATGTCATCAAGATTCCTTCTAACTCAACTTTTTGCCTTTCAATCCGACATATTGGCGGGGAACGTCACAAGATGTTGGTTTCAGCGCATGATCGAATAAGTGTGAGTATTACTTGCTGGATCGCGACCTCTAGTGATTAATCAAATTCTTCTGCAGCGTTTCAATCATTTATTACATAGTTTGGGTTATGATTGTGAAAAGTATCAATTAGTAGGACATTTTCCAACTCGAATCTTATCTGCTATGGATCCTATGTGTACTCTACAATCTGCCGGCTTACATAGAGATGAAGTTCTTTTTATTTGTGAAAAAGATGAAGAGTAATTGCATAATCCCAGATCTTTATAATTATTTTATTGATATTTTGTGTTTAAATGTTGTATTTTGTATCTGACTTGTATGATGCTACTTCCTGCCTGCGCTGCTTTTATTTAATCAGTTATATCAATCAACTTATGCGTAATCAGCTGATCTGCTCTTTTTTACATCTCGATCTTTAAGTTGTAGCTTTGAACGCCAGGTGGCAGTAGTGAGCCAAAATTGCAAAGCATTTCAGTATTTGTAGTTCCCAGATCACGTTATTTTTGAAACTTTTACAGCATACATCCCTTGCTGTTGCTATTATTTTTTAATCTTAGAAAATAAAATGAAACTTTTTAATCGTTTAATTAGTTTGTTGATAAGTTTCAAGCTGACAGGAAATTGTTTCTTCTAAATTCTTGAAAATAAGGAAGTATTATACTTGTCTTGTTGATACTTTAAAAGTTTTTTGTATCTCAGATACTTTTTACTCAACAGATATCAGTTTCATCTATAAAATTTTGAAATAAAATTGTTTAAATCTTTTCAAACTTTTATTATTCGAAAGCAATTTGTCTCTTGGTTGATGAGTCACCACAAAAACAAACGTTTTGTTGAAGTAACTAAAGAAATTGAAACTTCCAGTGAGAACTTCATTTTCTAAATTACAAGAATGTTCATCTAACAAGACATCGTTTTTATCTTGTTGATTCGGTTGAGTCTTCTCGTTTAAACTCCTCATTTTAAACAACTTTCGTCGATATTACAACTTTGTTGGGTTGTCTAACAATTTGAAGTATGTTCAAAGTGCACAAGTTTTGACTTTATTAACTATTTGAAATTCTGATTGAAATTGAACCATATTTTTGTAAGTCTACATCTTTAATCCCCACAGCAGAAAAAAGTCGTCACATCCATCCTTATACTTTCAACAAAAGTTGCTAAAACATCTACAACTAGACTAAACCAAGTAGCAAAAGTAAAACAACTTTTGATAAGAAACTAGGAGCTTAAGTTGGCAGAATGAGGACTGGCAAGCAGGTTCTCCGGTTTCTGAGAAACAAGTAAACCGACTGAAAATATTATTACTGAGAAATTTCTTCACCGTCCTCCACCAAAAGATCTCAAGCAAAAAAGTCTTCAAGCTTACTGACTTGACAACAATGTACAGTCATGCTGAGTCATTAAAGCCTTTGCTGGCTCGGATACGTCTATTGGATGGAAGACGGACGGATCTCAAAAGATCTGTTGTATGAAGAGTTATCAAACGGCAATCGAAACACCGGCTATCCTTGTCTTTGCTTATATATACTTGCAAGCGGGATATGAAATTGATTGATATCGATACCAGCAACTGGGAAGATATCGCAGCGGATCGCTCTCTACTTTGCAAACAACTGAAGAAGAGAGAAGAAAAACCCAGCTTTAAAGAAAAGAAGCCATAAAAACTTTTAGTTTTTTTGAATTTCATTGCGTTTTGCTTTGTTTTTAACAACACCTCTTGAGCACAAGCATGGCCGTTCTTAGCCGAAGCAAACCATTATTATTCTATCAAACATTGACTAAATTAGAAAATAAGTTTTATATATTGAATAATAATTTGTAAAATAAATAATATTTTTTATTTTTATTTAATGCATGGCTGCAAAGAATAAATTATACAGCTCTTAAATCAAACACAGCTTGAAATATTATAATATTTTACAAAATTATATAATTTTTGTTACACAGTTAATCTGCTCGTAAGATTTTCGACTTATAAACTTTTATTCAGTTTAAACTTCATCATTATCTGAACTAAAATCAAAATTTAAGGCTAGTCAACATTTATTTATTTGTTTATTTATTTATTATAATAAATGCAAAGGAGGGTGCCTGAAGAAAGCACTTTCCGCTAACACACATTCTCACAAATAACATCAATTAAGTTAGAAATACAGAAAACATTGTAATGAAAATCGAAAGCAATAATCTCAAATCCTGGACAATTAATGGAATCGATCTGAATTCTAGAGATCATGGGTGCAAGCGATGTTTTGTAAATTACGCAAACACCGCCGCCTCTATCATACAGTCTGTCACAACGCAAAACACAAAAAAAAACTACCATCAACCAGATAAGAATCAGGATAAAACGGTTTCAACCAAGTTTCGGTAATAAAACCAAATGTGAAATCTTGGGAATGCAAAAGAGCTTTCAATTGAAAATTTTGTTAATAATCGACCGTGGGTTGAAAAACATACCTAATGTGATAGAAGAATTGTCTTTTTGACGCTTGTGAGATTTGATGATAAGCTTCTGTAAATTGATATCTTGGGCTGAAAGGATGGTATTGACAACTGTGTGCGGAGAGAATGTGAAAAAAGAAGATGTGGTTCCAGTGGTTATTGGCCACTTCCGTTTTTTGAATAAAATTTTGACAATTCTCAAAGTCCAAGGTGGACCTCGAACTTTGTATTTGAAATCAGTTGGTTGTTCCTTCTGATTTCGGTTATACGTCTCTTTTAGAAGACGCTTATTTTCTAAGCGATCATCTTCACACATACCATGTGCTACTCTAATGCGCTCGAATTTTTTCTCAAGCTTTAGCTTATACAGCTTGGCAAGAAACTTGCGTTTGTTCCAATTTTCCTGAAAGGACATTTTCAACGGTCTTTGATGATCTGAGCTTTTTGCTCCAAGTCTAGTTATTGATATCTTTGGAACGTCCACAGAACCTAGGCTTTGAGAGCACATTTGATTAAAAAGCTTACTATCAGTCTCAGAGACATTAAAGATGGTGACATTGTTTTCTCTGTCTTCACGGTCCAAAGTAAGTTTTTTGTGTGTGTCGGTGACCTTCTTGGAAAGAAACTGCACCATGCTAGCATTTTTGTCGCTGCCGGACTCACCGACCACCGAGGCCCATGTTAGAGGTTTCTTTGTAGAGGCATCCAGTTCGTCCATTGCTTTAGACTAACTAGAGATTTTTTCGTTGATCTTTGCAACATCGTTATCAATTTCAGATTTAAGTTTGGCAAATTCAGCGGATATAGACTTGCTGATATCGGACAATAGGTTTGAATTAGATTTAAAGTAGGTAGTTGTTGTGTCCATGGCTCTACATTTAACACAGAACCATTTGCTTCATCTGGTTGTTTTCAAATATTTCATAAATTTTTTTGCTTACATCACTACAGGTGAGATGAAACCAGGAAAGACATTTAATGCATTCTACTGCCGGATCTTCACCAGAGCAAAGTTTATTGCAGGATTGGCAGTTACCATTGCAAGCTTATTTTGATGTAGTCGGTTTGTCAGAATTTTTCTTTACATTTGAACGTAAGGTCTTGCCACTTTTATTTGGATCCACCATAGTTTTCACTTTCATGAAAGATTTTTAGTGTAACCAACCCAAATAGCTCGAATTGATTTCTTATTCAGATAGAATAATTTATCACAAGTGATATACAAATCACTTACTAAAAATAACTTTATCATAACTTATAAACACTTATTAAAATATAATACCTATATAACGTATAACCTGAAAATTATTTAAATAGAACATATTTTCACTTTTATTTATTTATTTGAATTCATTTTTGTGATTAAATGTATAGTCAAAAGAAACCACGTTTCTGTGTAGCATTGAAATATTCGTTTAGCTTTGAATACTTGAGTATATATTTCATTATAAACGATAGATATTTATTGAGTCACTTAGATGATAATACTTCAAAGAAAAGAAGGAACTAGTGGTGAAGTCGATGAATTCCTAATTCACCGTTCTTTAAAAGCGTAAATATCACCTTGTCGTCAAAGACACGCTATGCTCTCTATATTGCGTAACCGATAGATCGCAGAAAGTATCTTTCCCAACAATCAATAAAAAGTTCTGCTACTCTGTAGTTTTTTTTTAAGTAAAAAGATATGGAAAGTAAACTTGTTCAGAAGTTCTACAATCAAGTGATCTCGATGCCACTGGACTGTGTCACTAAATATCAAATATAAACAGTTAGGGTAGTTCAGTGTAGGTTGATCTCCTTTATAACAGCATTTTATTGTGCTCCTTGAAAGGAAGTATGACTATCAGCTTTCTTCCATATATTGCTTCTGCGTAGGAAGTGTAGTCCACAAAAACCACAATTTAATTAAGAATTTTTAAAATTAGGCAATAAGCCATGTTAGAAAAAAACTGACATTCTCATATTAGATAAGTTCCTGAATGTTATCTCTTGATAAGGAATAAGCCACAAAAATATTTACATAATTCTTACTCATTAGAAGCAGCAGTTGACGTATATTATCTCCATCACAAACACATTTGTCTTCAAAACAAGTTACATTTATGACTTACAAATTTGAAACTTTTTAGTTTTGAGACTAAATTTTAGTGCATTTACTTTATAGTTATATTTTGTCATTGTGAACACTGCTACTTTAGATCAGGGCTCATCTACCAATTTACGTTTGAAAATCTACTTGTAGCATATTGATTGAAAAAACATTCAAGCAAATTAAATGTTTAATTAGAAAATAAAGCTGGATTCATTAAAAACTATATTTCTAACTTAATAAATGTTATCTGTGAGAATGTGTGTTAACAGGAGGTGCTCTCTTCAGGCACCCTTCTTCGCATTTATTGAAATAAATAAATAAATCTGATTAACGAGTTGATTTCTGATTTTACTTTTTAAATCTTCACAGGAAAGAATCGTCAAACTTTTGATTATTTTTTGAAATTTGTTGAATCAAATTTCTTTTAAATATATTCTTTGAAATCCAATATTCAGATTTACTTTTTGTTCTTTTATTCTAGAAGTTTACTTTAAAATAATCCACAAATAAAACTGTAGATCAATAGATGAGAGATCATGTGATTGAAGACAAAAAGATTGAAAAACAACCAGAAATTTTATCGAGTTGAAGTTGAAAGAGAAGGAAGAAACTCGATGAGGATAAATTGAAAGAAGAAGATGAGATATTTCGCTTCTGTTTCATTGCATAGCCTCATCTGAAACCAAACCATTTTGTGATTCTGTAAAATTAGATAGAAACAAGATAGAAAAATCGCCAGGAGTTTCTTCAGAAGAAGCAGTGACGTTATTAGGAGCTGGTAGGTTGTTGTTGTAAGTGATCTGTGTCGGAAGATTTGTAGAAGATGAAGAGGAAGATACATCATTTGGAGGATTACTACTACTTTCATCAACACGATTTTTGTTTAGTTTTCCCGGTTTATCGTACATATGAATATCTCTAAAGACGAAGAAATTGAAAAAGATGAAGATAGAAGACACAAGTGACCTGAGGTGACGTTTCAAAACACCAATATGAGCAAACCGCTTGCCACATTCGATGCACTGATGTGGTTTCTCATGGTTATGAACAGCCTTCACATGTTTGTTTAAGTTGCCAAGCAACCCAAACGCTTTATCACATCGCTTACATTTGTGAGGTCGTTGCTACAAACAAAATGGTCAGTTTCTTAACTGCCCATAAAACTGTCCAACTGACCTTTAAATGGACGGCGTGGACATGTCGGTTGAGGTCAACTGGCCGTGTGAACTTTCTCTGACATTTGTAACAACGGTGCTGAAACAAATCATCATGATGACGTCACACAGTGACTGATGACGTCAAGCTAGCATCTTACTTGATTAATAGGTCCGTGATGACTATGAGCCGATCTTTGATGTCTTCGAAGCTGCTGACTTTCTAGAAAGCGCTTAGAACAAACATTGCACACATGAGGGCGCTCTCGTTCGTGACAAATATGCGAATTGAACGCTTCACTGTCGGGGAATCCCTCCTGATGAGCAGATAACAGTTGGCATGACAACCAGTCGAGTAGCAACACACCTGACAGTCGGCACATTTGTAAGTTGGACGTTGATTTACGTGAACTTGATACATATGTCGCCTGAGTTGAGTCGCTTCACTAAATACCTCATCACATTGCTCACATTTACTTAAATTACTCCTCATCGATTTCGCTACTGACATCTGTAATGAGTTCTTGTTCTTCTCATGAACTCCTCTCACGTGTCTGATATAAACATACAGATGTAGAAGAGACACTCATGATTAAGTGAGCACCTGTTTAAATCGCTCATTCGCGCAAACGCTTTTCCACACTGGGGACAACCGAAAGGTCGTTCCTTCGAATGCACGCAGCGAACATGTTGTTTGAGATGAGTGGCGGTTTTGAAGCCCTTTCCACACTTTGTACACAGATGAGGTCTTTCAGTGACAGATGGAAGCGTCATCGCGTTCTGTTGGAACTGAAAAGCACGATGTACAGCGGGAAGTAGGGGAGCTGAAATGGTTACCTTCATGTTGCTACACGCGTGATGACAAAGAGCTTGTTTCGTAGCAACCAAGCCGCATATAGCGCAACTATCGCGTTCTTCGTTGCTATGATCGGTGGGCACCGTAGCAACAGGGGTAGCAGTGGTTGGCATGCCAACTGAGCTGTTTTGATTGATCATGTGGTTGGTTGATGTAGTGTTGATGGTTACAGCGTTATGATTGGTAGGTTGATTAATTGATGACGTGGTTGACGCGATGTCAACACCCGGTATAGCGCCACTACTGGTCAATGTTGTCGCAGTCGTCACGCGTCGTTGCTCACAAACTTGTGGAGTCACGTGATGAGGAATCGCAGCCGCCGCGTTATGTTTGTATTGAAGATGAAGCTGCAAAGAAGATTACGTCATCGGCGGAAGTATCGCAATTCGATGACTGACCTGCAGTTGGCGCGCTTGTTCGAAGCCGTGATTACAAACTGTGCACCAAAACGGTTTCGGATGAGTGGAGATGACGTGCGCCTATGACGAGATGGCTGTGATGACGTCATAGCAGAAACGCGGTTCTAACTGACCGGAAGTGCTGAGGGATTCGCGAAAACTTCACCACATTCGAAACAGCGAGTTCCGGTCGACGCGACAGCAGACGTGGGCGTCGATGACGTCAGCGGTGACGTCACTATTGACGTTGAAGTCGCGACGGGAGTTTGTATGTTGTTGATCTGCAAAGTGGCGGAGTTGGAAGCCCGATTCATCGCAACGTCACTAGATGTCGCTGTGAGGAAGTTGGGAGGTGGAAGGGAAGTAGGCATCATTGTCTTGGCCACTAGAGGGGGTAAGATTAAGAAGACAAAATAAGGAGCAAAAGATGGGAACCATTTTGATGAGATTTTCCTCCGTCTGAAAATCCGTGCACTCTCATCATATGAGTCTTGAGGTAGGACGGGATTGCGAATGATTTGGTACAAACGCTGCAGCGGTGATTCTTTTCTTTGCTGTGTACCGCCTGATAAAGAATCAAGGAGTGGTGAGGATCAGGGAGTGATGAGGATCAGGGAGTGATGAGGATCAGGGAGTGATGAGGATCAGGGAGTGATGGAGATCAGGGAGTGATGGAGATCAGGAAGTGATGAGGATCAGGGAGTGATGAGGATCAGGAAGTGATGAGGATCAGGGAGTGATGGAGATCAGGGAGTGATGAGGATCAGGGAGTGATGAGGATCAGTAAGTGATGAGGATCAGGGAGTAATGGAGATCAGGAAGTGATGAGGATCAGGGAGTAATGAGGATCAGGGAGTGATGAGGATCAGGGAGTGATGAGGATCAGGAAGTGATGAGGATAAAGGAGTGATGAGGATCAAGGAAGTGATGAAGATCAAGGAGTGATGAGGATCAGTAAGTGATGAGGATCAGGGAGTGATGGAGATCAGGAAGTGATGAGGATCAGGGAGTAATGAGGATCAGGGAGTGATGAGGATCAGGGAGTGATGAGGATCAGGGAGTGATGAGGATCAAGGAGTGATGAGGATCAGAGTGATGGATCAGTGATGAGGATCAGGGAGTGATGAGGATCTGATGTCAAATGATGTTTCAGGGAGTGATTCCAGCTGATCAGCAAAAGTCCACCCACATCTGGGGCACAAATGAGGTCTTTCACGCATGTGAACTCCTCGCATATGTCTTTGAAGATCGCTCTTCCGACCAAATCCTTTTCGACATTCTTCACATTTATGAGGCTTACTCTAAATCGAAAATTTAATAAATAATTGAATTAATATTTGAAAATAAGAACTTACATGAACTGCTAAGATATGTTGGCGAAGATATGAGGCTGTTTTGAAACCTTTATCACAAGTAGGACAACGATGCTGCTTGCTAGTATCTACACTATTGACAGCTACAGTCGTTGACATGTTTGGAATTGTAGTTCGCATATTGTTCATGTGATTAGCAGCTTGAACAGAACTTGTTGTGATGTTGTACATGGTTTGTTGTTGTTGGACTACACCGTGAACATTCTTGAGATGGTGTGTAAGCAAATTGGCTTTCATAAAACTTTTACCACATTGCAAGCATCTAAAGCATCAAATAACTTCATATAAAAAAAATATTTGATTTTCATTACAGATAACAAAACCAACATTTATTTGAAAGACGGAACCTACCCGTACTGTTCAACATTTGCATGTTGTTTAGCTGTATGTGAAGTATACACATGATGATTGAGACCTACTCCGTTTTGAAAGATCGTTCCACAGTTTGCACCGTCATTAGCAACTTCTGCTCGATCATCAGTTGATGCATGAACTCTTTTGATGTGATTCTGACAACAAAATGGTTCTATTGAAGTAGCTGAGTCTTGCTGGCATCTTACTTGAAGATGCGGTGACTCATAGAAACTTTCAGGGCAAGAAGGACACTTGTGAGGTGGTTGTTGGTGGTCAGTATGGTTAAAGAAAAGAGCAGATGACTCATCACTTGCTACTGAAGAACTTACTCCTGGAGTTGAAGTGACTATCACTACAGATCAAAATGATTTAATAAAATCATCTATTCCACCAACTATTTGTCTTTACCTGATTGATGACCAAACACAGTAGATGCAATCAGATTCGACATATCACTACTAGTTGTAGACATCAGACCGCTTTCAGCAGCAGCTTGTTGTATATAGTCTTTTGCTATTGTAGTTTGTTGCTGTTGTGTTACTGAGGCCCCAAAACCAATATTTGTATTTGTATTCAACTGCAAAGTATCTGCAGATCAAACTTAATATTAGCAAAGAAAAAGTTTTTCCAAAAACACAAAACTTTGCTTCTACAAAAGCGACCTCATAAATTATTCAGATAAAAAAAATTTCTTTGAAAGGTTACAAAATTTGAAAAATTTTAATTCTTTATTACCGTTATTCACTACAGAAGTTACAACGCTTGAAGCTGTGGCCGCCATGTTGGTTTGTTGATTTGTCACTTCATTATTCACTACAGTTACATTATTGATACCCGCCATACTAGGCAAGCTTGTGATGGGAAAAACATTTCCGTTTCTCTTTGATAGCTGGCTGGCGGGGGGGATTGATAACTGACTCAATTGTGGAAACGGATTTGCAATTTGAAACCCTTTACAGCCAGGCTGTGGTTGAAACAGTTTCAATAAAAAGTTCAAATACTTTGAATTAGTGAATGATGTTTACCAGTAAGTTAGCAGTTACCCCTCCACTAGCAGCAGCAGCAGTTGCTCCAGCAAATATATTAGCGAATCGTACTGTTGGTTGGTTGACTGTATTCAATTCAGTATTTTTTGTTTTATTTTGATTACTTTGTTGTTGCTGTTGTTGATTATTATTATCATTTGAAACAACTGTTGTTGGGTGCCAATAGGAGTTGGTATCCATCTTTAAAAATAAGTTGATAAAAATATAAAAAAAATTCCAGAGGGACCTCAAGAAATTTAATGATTTTTAAATTAGAACCAGTTTTATGAATTCAAAACTCAAAAAAAATCACCAAATCTTCCAGTATTGGAAATCTATTTTTTAATAATATACCTTGAATCTTATGAATAATTTATGACATTTTGATAGAATGTACCATTTGTGGCACCTTAAATGATGCTAAGAAATAAAATCTATCTGATTATTCATATAACTAGCTGAAAATGTTATTTTTCATTGAAGCTATATAGCTTATAAAGAAAAAAACCTCCTTTAAAGCATAAGATTAAATAGTTTGATGAGAACAGAAAGTAGAGCTACAAACACAACTCTAAAATTTTATTAATATCTATTTAAAAGTAAAACCAAATTTTCACAGAAATATATCTTTAGAAGAAGTATCAAACTTTGTAAAAGTTAAAATATTTTTAAAAAGGTGATTTTCTAAATACATTGCTCAATTATATATTTAGCTGATATTAAAATATGGATTTTTAAACTATATAACGACAAATATTTCTAAAAAATGTTTAAATAAAGATGAAGAAAAAGTTGAGTCTTTATTTTATAAAGTTTATCATGTAAATAATGAATAAAAAAAATGTGTTGTTTGCACTTATGTTGAAATTTAATATAGAATTATTTTTTTCAAATTTTTAAAATTATGAATCAAAAGCTAAATTTATCAAGTTATTAATTTATAAATAAATTTATTGAATGTCTTAAAATAATATTTTATTATAATGAGCTTTACAAGAATTTGTGGAAATAGAAGAAAGAATGAATTTGAAAGATATCTAAAATTGTTATTAGAACTCAAATCAACAATTGTTAAAAAAATCTTAAAAGCTTTTTAATTTCTAACCCTCAAAACTAATCAATTAAGAAGAATATGTTTATGTATAAACATTAGCTTAGCAACTATATCAAACTTGTTTCTTATCATAATTAAATAAATATAATTAACTAAAATAATTGTCAGTAAATAAATACTTAATATTAACAATAACAAAATTTGAAGGTTTATATTTAATGTTGAAGTTATTATATTAATTTAGATTACTATTAACCATTTGATAATAATTTTTTTATAGAAAAAATTGAATTCTTAATTTTTAACTCACAATTCATATTTATTAATTTTAGTTTCCATAAAAAAATCTTATCATAAAAATGTTTAATGGTCTATAAAACTTTAATTTGTTTATTGAAATTTTAGAGTGTTACAATAAATCTTATAAATTACAGCATTATTATAAAATTGCCGTTTATCTGTAATTTTTAGAAAAAATGATTGTGATTTTTATATAAAGTATTTTTATAAAACATTTTTTTATAGAATTATTTTTTTTTTGCAAAAGCAGACCAATAAGAATTAAAAATTAGATTAGGGCAGAAATTTTGTGTAGTTAATTTTCAAGCAAATTACTATATTAAATATCCATTTTGATATATAATTCATATTAATTTTGCAGAATTATTCATTTAACTTAAAAATACTTTTATTTGTTGATATAAAATGTTTTTGATATTAAAAGGTTTTTAATTTAAATACAATTTCATTAAATATAAAGAGTTTATAATTTCAATTTAGTGATTAAATCAGATGAACTTTTGTATTAGGTTGCATTAGTTGACATAAAAACAAATATTGGAATTTTTCAAATAATTGAATATGAGCAATTATAAACATGAATTCAAATATTAAGCTCAATTATTTAAAAATGCTTTAAAATGTTCGTTGTAATTCTAATTAGGTTCAAGTTACATGTGTTAATCACTTAGAAGACGTGAGTGAGAACAAAAACTCTGCATAGTTCCCTATAAAGAAGACGGACATTACCATTAGTTTTATTATCAGTAAAATTAACGATCATTTTTAAGGACAGTCTACTTTCTTAAGAAAATTAAAATGATTTTAAAGAAGGTATGTTTTCAGAACAAGAAGGTAATTTGTTTAAAGTTACAGTTGGCTTTCAAATACCTTTCAATAGTTCACGCGTATGAGTATTAAAACGGGCACAAAAGTTCATATGCGCAACATATCAAATGCTTATCTCCATTATTTGTACATTTCAAGTGATGAAAATCAACCAAAAGTAAGAAGTAACTAACCTTGATCAACTTCTTGATGATGAAGTTAAAATGTCCTAAAAAATCTTCAATATAAATCGAAATTTAATCCTCTCTAGCTTTAAATACTTCCATAAATTTTAAGCATTTGAACAAATCTAGTTGAATAGCGCACAATCACACAAAAATACATCTATTGCGCGGCACCACTATAAGCACACTCACGTCGAGAATGCATTCAAGCGTTTCTATATCCATCCGCCCCTTTTTCTTTTTCAAAGTTGTGTACTTAATATATAGATTTCTAGGAAAAATGGCTACCAAAGTCAAAAAAGAATGCTCATTAGAATATTTCTTGAAATATTAATCATTAACTTTAAATTAATAAATTAAATTTTTAAATGATTAAATTAGAATAACCTTTAATTCAGCTTTTTTATTCAAAGTGGTTCTTGTGGTACAACTCCAATAGATTATATCGAATGTTAAGATCAAAATATATTTTTTTAAAATTTAAGGTCAAAAAGGTCACTTGTGGATAAAACGCAAAGAAACTTTGATACAATATCACACTCTCTCATGCAATTCAAGGTAAAGTTGAACCGTTTCAACATTGCCACGATTGTTGATTCTGAGCTGTGATTCTTTTCTCTTTTTCAAATTTAATAAATGTAAATTCAAATTTAATAAGATTCTAACTTGCAAATATTTAAAAGCTGGTCTGAAAAGCGAAACTGAATAAACAATCACTAATCAAGCTTCTGTTCCTCTTGCCTTTTGCTCGCTAAACATTGTGAATGAGACTTTTTGATTGAAAACTTTGGAATCATTTCAATTGAAAGTTCAAATCAATATAATCATTTTGTTCTTGATTCGATTTAGCAATGCCTACACTGACTTTTTGTTTTCTTGTGAAACGTTCTAATCTATTTTTACTCTATTATTTTTTACTATTCCAAAAGAACTTTCTTTGAAAATGCAACATTGAGTAACAAGAATGGTTTTTATCTCATTGATAAGGCTGAATTTTCGATTACTTTTAGAAGGTTAGATTTTGACGAATTTTGAAATATTCACATTTTATGGTTTTGCCAAATGTTCATTTATTTATTATTTATTACAATAAATGTGAAGGAGGGTGTCTAAAGAGAGCACCTCTCGCTAACACACATTCTCACATGTTGTCACCTGGCATCAAAATCCATCACCTCTTGTGTGATTTTGTTCAAAAATATAATTCAAGTAATTTTGTTAACAAATGATCGTAAGTTTCAAGAACAATTTCCGAAAGAATTAATAATATATTTTCAGTTTAAATAGTTTCAATTTGGTTTGTTTATAAAAAACTCTAAAATTGGATTAACAAAAAATCTCTAGAAGAGAATCACAAAAGCTTTTGATTGATGTAATTTTATTGAATTTATAAAATAAACTTTATTATTTTACTTAGACGAATATTTCTCTATTCCTTTAGGATTCATTATGCAGAGGTGCTGAAAGGCAAAAATATTTTTAGCCAAAAAAGTCCAAGTTGCTAGTTATCACATTACTTACCTTTAAGTCTCTAAAGAATTCATTATAATCTAAAGCATAGCCAACCAAAAAAATATCAGGAACTTCAAAACCAATATCTAAAAAAATATTGAGTTGTTGGAATATTAACTTTTTGTAAAGCAACTTAAAGAAAATTTACAGATAAATGATAAATGAAGTGATAAGAACTTGGTAATTTAATATACAAAGTTGGATAAGATGGTTATATCTGCAGTAGGAGTTGAAGCAGCAGATTAGTTACAAGTAAAAACTCACAATGTGGTCTGTAACCAGAACTCTTCGGAGTTCGTTTAACCAAAAGACTTGCAACATTCAGCGAATGTGGATTGAAATTAGTCAACATATTCAATAACTTTTGCATGGTTTTACCAGTATCAATCATATCCTGACAAAATAAATGAATAATGAAAAAAAGTGGGAGTAAAATTGGTTTACCTCCACAACAAGGACATTTTTTCCTTCAAGATTAGACAAATCATCACTTCCAATCACTTTCACTTCTCCACTGGATTCACCATTCTTTTATTAATCAAACTTTTAGCAAATTAATTTTGATATTTGCATGAAACTAACTTGATAACTTTTCAATCTTATAAAGTCTAATGAAATTTGACATGATTTGCTACTATTTGAATTTAGCTGTGTGAGATGATGAATGAGATCATGAAAGAACTGATAACCTCCTTTTAGCACACACAAAGCCACCAATGGCTTTGAATGATCCAATTTATCAAAAATCTCTTTAGCCATGCGTTCAGTTCTATTGAAAAATATTAATTGTTCTTATATTCGAAATTCAAGTAAGTTATTTCATACAAACCTGTCCAATATTAAACCATGAGGTAGCATCACTGAGTCTAAATCATCCTTATAATGTTTTGGAACAGAAAACATATCGACAGAATAAAATTGAAAATTATCTTCAATCTAAAAATAATTATTTCAATGAAAACAAGATTTCAAGAACTTCTTGGATTTATGAAATTTTCCTTAAAAGAAACAAATAAAGAATAGTTTAATGAAAGCAAAAGCTACAGAGAAATGTACTATGAAAAGGAAATAAAGTAATGCACTCACTTTGATGTAGCTAAGCTTATCTTCACCCATTTTGATGAAACTGATAGAACAAGTATAAAAATCTTTTACAACAAATAGCTTTTTATTTGAACTGATAAAAAAGTTAATTTTGTAAAAACGTTTTTATGTATGTTAAAGAAATTAAATAGACTTTTAACAAAACGTTTTTACAAGTTTCTATTTAAGTAAAATACTTGATATTAAAAGCTCATTTAATATAAGCAAATTTAACATATAACACCATCTAAACATCAACAAATTAATGAGAAGTTCATTTGAACTTTAATCAATCTAAATTATATTTAGATAACCACTTAGAAATCCTTTTAAAGGTTTTAAGCAAAAATCAATAAAAATAATTGGGAAGTTGTTATTTTATTCTCAAATAGTTACATTCATAAAATTATTTACAAGTTTGAAAAGTCTAAAACTTTTACTAATTATATAACTACTATTATAACTAAAATGTTATTTATTCATATCAACAAAAAACAAATCATAGGTAAATATATTTTTAAAAACTAATGAAAGTAAGAAAATAAATACTGAGTAGCTGGCATACTTTCAATAATATCCTTTTAAAATTTTCAAACTCAAAGTTTAAAGTAAACAAGTTGACCTTAAAAAATTATATTTTTAGCTTATAGAAGAAGTATGAAAAACAAAACACACTTTATTAAATTAGTAAATTATAAAATAAATAAAAAATAATTTCAATAAATAAGTAATTTATAAGATACAAAAAAATAAATTTTAATTATTGATAATTTCTAGAAAAAAAAACAATTTATATCCTTTTTGTTGAGTAATATTAAAGCGCTTCAAAGTCAATTAAATTAGTTAATAATTAGAAATAAGACTGAAAGTGATTTCTATTTATTTATCACAATAGTTAATTCATTTTAAATATTAAACATCAATCTTATAATACAAACCTATAAATCTAGACCAGTTATAACAATTACAATCATATCTTGCAGTAATTGATTCAGATTTTTTATAGAACACGCTGTTTGCTTAATATTGAATTACGACAAATTGGGGTTTTTAAAAAATAAACCAATTTTCTATATTTTATCTTAATTTATTATCTATAGTTTTTTTATCTATTTGCATGAGTGTTGTTTCTTTGAAAACTTCAAGTGAATATAGATAAAAGTTTTTCAAGAATTCAAAAGTCAATAGTATTTTATAAAAGCAATATGCAAGTTTTTTTGTCATACTTTTAAAAGTTAGCTTGTGTGCACATTGTAATTGAAAATTACTAGATATAACCTAAAAAAATTCAAAAGCTGAAAAATGTTATAAAAATAACCAAAAGACAACTGAAACTTGTTTTGATAAACAAAGATAAAAAAATAGATGCATTCTTTCCTGCAATTAATCATACTTTTTTATAATTATCGTTGTATGAAAACTCAAATTTGTTTGGACAATCTCACAGCCATTATTCTGATAACTAACAAGCTGAAAACCAAATTATATTATGCCGAAGCTTGATTCTCTCTATCTACGTTTTTAGAAAAAAAAATATTTTAGTTGTTTGAGATATAGCTCTTAGGTTTACAGTTTTGATAAAATATTATTTTTAAAGTTTATTGTGATCATTATCGATATTTTAACCTAAACTAATAACATATGATTTATACACCAAAATGATTTTGCTGAAATGTTTTTTAACTAGCAAATGTTTGTTTACGAAAAGATATAGGGTGCCATCAACTTTCGTGTGTGATTGTTCCTGTTTCGTTATCAAATGTAAAAAATTGAGTAACAAAATCATCATTTTTTTCTGATTTAAACCTGAAATAGTTACTTTATTTGAAAAAGTACACTAATGAAGTTATAATGATTTTTTACTATTCAAGCGTTTGAAAGTTTCTCAGTTTGTTAAAAAAGATTTAAGCATGAAGTATTTTTAAAGAATAGAATATAAATATACTAATTTATTATTAATACTATTTATAATTTAAATTAATACTAATTTATAATACTGATAAATATTCAATAATAATTGTTTCTTTCAACTGACAGCTGTAAATGACAAATAGTACATCTCTTAGAGTGAATACAATATGGCTGCGGAAAGATAATGAGACATTTTTAAGTATCACAGTTTAACAGAGATTATTGCAAGTGTAGTCAAATAAAAGTTATAAATCAATAACAAATATAATATAAATAAACTGTCATTCAACTCGGTTTATTTGTTTTTCAAATATTACAGAACCCCCTTACGAGTCACCAACTTTGTAACTGAGGATCAAAGTCTTACATAAGTACAGTGGGGGAAGTACATAGTGAACGCCGATCAATCACATTAAACCAAGAAAGGTTGAAGATGGAAGATATTTGATGGCAGTAAAGGTTTTTCAGTATGTACGTTGCTCCCAAAAGAATATTTTTGAAGTCTAGCTCTTTGAATTGTTCCTGGTATTTCTGAAATACTTTTTTTGAATTGCTTTGATGTCATTACTAGTACGCCAATCACACTAGAAAATATTTTAATTTTTACTTTCTACATTCTTCTGATTTCTGCTTCGTAATCTTTGTGTTTAAACTTTGTTTTAATTCTTAGATATCTATAGTTGCGTTGTTTAGTACTGCTTTGATGGTGATTAACATTTTTTATTGCTTTTATAAAATTATTTGATCTTTTAGCTCTAATTTCTAGGTCTGTATTGATGCAAAGATCCTATTAGCTTGATTTTGCTCGCTAAACATAATGAAAAATATTTCTAAACTTTTAGTTATAACTTAGATTTATTTGTTTTTAGTTTTCGCTTAATCGTTATGTTACTTATTTTTGTGTTTGTAAACTGGTTTTAAAATCTTTTTTTACTACTAGTTTGCTAGATAAAGAATAAAAACTGTAATTTTAAGGTACTTATATACTTAGAAGAGTTCATGAGTTCTAGTAATTAAACCATCTGAGTCAGGGTCACTTAAGAAGCCGGGTCAATAATGTTAATTTAAACATTGTGAATGAGACTTTTCGATTGAAAACTTTGGAATCATTTCAATTGAAAGTTCAAATCAATATAATTATTTTGTTCTTGATTCGATTAAGCAATGCCTACACTGACTTTTTGTTTTCTTGTGAAACGTTCTAATCTATTTTTACTCTATTATTTTTTACTATTCCAAAAGAACTTTCTTTAAAAATGCAACATTGAGTAACAAGAATGGCTTTTATCTCATTGATAAGGCTGAATTTTCGATTACTTTTAGAAGGTTAGATTTTGACGAATTTTGAAATATTCACATTTTACAGTTTTATGGTTTTGCCAAATGTTGTCACCTGGTATCAAAATCCATCACCTCTTGTGTAATTTTGTTCAAAAATATAATTCAAGTAATTTTGTTAACAGAGATTTTTATATATAATTCTGCTAATTTCTTAATTTCTATACTTTCTTTGTTGTATTGAGCTTTTGATTCAAAATTCTTAAGACCTTTTCATTATCTTGCTCATCATCATAATTTTTGTTGTTTTCACTTTAAGAGCTCAGATTTTGTCATTTGCAGCCATATGTTGAATATAATAAATCGATATTAATTTGTAAATCTAAACAACTTCCATAATAAGCGACCATCTTTTTGGTATATGCACTAAACTCATGAAAGAACCGTGATTATAAATCTTCAACTGCGTGATGACTCTGATAGAAAAGCGTTGACTTGAAAGTTGTAGTAGACGGCAATCTTGTTTGACTTGACAGAGACGAGTATTTAATCAGTGCAAGAATGACCCATTAAAATAAATGGTTGCATGCCAGAGATAGAACAAATAGCATGGACGGTGTCGGCTGAAGCAAACCTTTATATATTGACAAGCCATTAAAAGAATTTAAAACCAAGGATCAAAATTAAATAATTCAGCTAATTAAGAAGTAAAATAAATTACTCATACTATACTTTACAGAATGATAAAATTCTTACAAAATTAAAGCTATCTAAAATGACCATAAGTTCCAAGAACAATTTCTTACAGAATTATTAAAACATTTTCTATTTAAATAGTTTCTATTTGGTTTATTATAAAAAATTCTAAAATAGGATTAACAAAAAATCTCTAGAAGAGAATCACAAAGCTTTTGGTTGATGTAATTTTATTGAATTGATAAAAAAACTTTATTATTTCTCTATCAAGTTTACTCACAGAAAACTTATCTTTCATGAAATCTTTTAATTTAAGTTTATAAATTACTTAAGTTTGATATATATCAGAAAAAACTTTTGAATTTGTGTACAAAAGTAGAAAATAGAAATAAATATTATCATTACAGATTCACTAAGCTTTTGGTTTTATTGAATATTTCTCTATTCCTTTAGGATTCATTATGCAGAGGTGCTGAAAGGCAAAAATATTTTTAGCCAAAAAAGTCCAAGTTGCTGGTTAGCACATTACTTACCTTTAAGTCTCTAAAGAATTCATTGTAATCTAAAGCATAGCCAACCAAAAAAATATCAGGAACTTCAAAACCAATAACTAAAAAAATATTGAGTTGTTGGAATATTAACTTTTTGTAAAGCAACTTAAAGAAAATTTACAGATAAATGATAAATGAAGTGATAAGAACTTGGTAATTTAATATACAAAGTTGGATAAGATGTTTTTATCTGCAGTAGGAGTTGAAGCAGCAGATTAGTTACAAGTAAAAACTCACAATGTGGTCTGTAACCAGAACTCTTCGGAGTTCGTTTAACCAAAAGACTTGCAACATTCAGCGAATGTGGATTGAAATTAGTCAACATATTCAATAACTTTTGCATGGTTTTACCAGTATCAATCATATCCTGATAAAATAAATGAATAATGAAAAAAAGTGGGAGTAAAATTGGTTTACCTCCACAACAAGGACATTTTTTCCTTCAAGATTAGACAAATCATCACTTCCAATCACTTTCACTTCTCCACTGGATTCACCATTCTTTTATTAATCAAACTTTTAGCAAATTAATTTTGATATTTGCATGAAACTAACTTGATAACTTTTCAATCTTATAAAGTCTAATGAAATTTGACATGATTTGCTACTATTTGAATTAAGCTGTGTGAGATGATGAATGAGATCATGAAAGAACTGATAACCTCCTTTTAGCACACACAAAGCCACCAATGGCTTTGAATGATCCAATTTATCAAAAATCTCTTTAGCCATGCGTTCAGTTCTATTGAAAAATATTAATTGTTCTTATATTCGAAATTCAAGTAAGTTATTTCATACAAACCTGTCCAATATTAAACCATGAGGTAGCATCACTGAGTCTAAATCATCCTTATAATGTTTTGGAACAGAAAACGTATCGACAGAATAAAATTGAAACTTATCTTCAATCTAAAAATAATTATTTCAATGAAAACAAGATTTCAAGAACTTCTTGGATTTATGAAATTTTCCTTAAAAGAAACAAATAAAGAATAGTTTAATGAAAGCAAAAGCTACAAAGAAATGTACTATGAAAAGGAAATAAAGTAATGCACTCACTTTGATGTAGCTAAGCTTATCTTCACCCATTTTGATGAAACTGATAGAACAAGTATAAAAATCTTTTACAACAAATAGCTTTTTATTTGAACTGATAAAAAAGTTAATTTTGTAAAAACGTTTTTATGTATGTTAAAGAAATTAAATAGACTTTTAACAAAACGTTTTTACAAGTTTCTATTTAAGTAAAATACTTGATATTAAAAGCTCATTTAATATAAGCAGATTTAACATATAATACCATCTAAACATCAACAAATTAATGAGAAGTTCATTTGAACTTTAATCAATCTAAATTATATTTAGATAACCACTTAGAAATCCTTTTAAAGGTTTTAAGCAAAAATCAATAAAAATAATTGGGAAGTTGTTATTTTATTCTCAAATAGTTACATTCATAAAATTATTTACAAGTTTGAAAAGTCTAAAACTTTTACTAATTATATAACTACTATTATAACTAAAATGTTATTTATTCATATCAACAAAAAACAAATCATAGGTAAATATATTTTTAAAAACTAATGAAAGTAAGAAAATAAATACTGAGTAGCTGGCATACTTTCAATAATATCCTTTTAAAATTTTCAAACTCAAAGTTTAAAGTAAACAAGTTGACCTTAAAAAATTATATTTTTAACTTATAGAAGAAGTATGAAAAACAAAACACACTTTATTAAATTAGTAAATTATAAAATAAATAAAAAATAATTTCAATAAATAAGTAATTTATAAGATACAAAAAAATAAATTTTAATTATTGATAATTTCTAGAAAAAAAAACAATTTATATCCTTTTTGTTGAGTAATATTAAAGCGCTTCAAAATCAATTAAATTAGTTAATAATTAGAAATAAGACTGAAAGTGATTTCTATTTATTTATTACAATAGTTAATTCATTTTAAATATTAAACATCAATCTTATAATACAAACCTATAAATCTAGACCAGTTATAACAATTACAATTATATCTTGCAGTAATTGATTCAGATTTTTTATAGAACACGCTGTTTGCTTAATATTGAATTACGACAAATTGGGGTTTTTAAAAAATAAACCAATTTTCTATACTTTATCTTAATTTGTTATCTATAGTTTTTTTATCTATTTGCATGAGTGTTGTTTCTTTGAAAACTTCAAGTGAATATAGATAAAAGTTTTTCAAGAATTCAAAAGTCAATAGTATTTTATAAAAGCAATATGCAAGTTTTTTTGTCATACTTTTAAAAGTTAGCTTGTGTGCACATTGTAATTGAAAATTACTAGATATAACCTAAAAAAATTCAAAAGCTGAAAAATGTTATAAAAATAACCAAAGACAACTGAAACTTGTTTTGATAAACAAAGATAAAAAAATAGATGCATTCTTTCCTGCAATTAATCATACTTTTTTATAATTATCGTTGTATGAAAACTCAAATTTGTTTGGACAATCTCACAGCCATTATTCTGATAACTAACAAGCTGAAAACCAAATTATATTATGCCGAAGCTTGATTCTCTCTATCTACGTTTTTAGAAAAAAAAATATTTTAGTTGTTTGAGATATAGCTCTTAGGTTTACAGTTTTGATAAAATATTATTTTTAAAGTTTATTGTGATCATTATCGATATTTTAACCTAAACTAATAACATATGATTTATACACCAAAATGATTTTGCTGAAATGTTTTTTAACTAGCAAATGTTTGTTTACGAAAAGATATAGGGTGCCATCAACTTTCGTGTGTGATTGTTCCTGTTTCGTTATCAAATGTAAAAAATTGAGTAACAAAATCATCATTTTTTTCTGATTTAAACCTGAAATAGTTACTTTATTTGAAAAAGTACACTAATGAAGTTATAATGATTTTTTACTATTCAAGCGTTTGAAAGTTTCTCAGTTTGTTAAAAAAGATTTAAGCATGAAGTATTTTTAAAGAATAGAATATAAATATACTAATTTATTATTAATACTATTTATAATTTAAATTAATACTAATTTATAATACTGATAAATATTCAATAATAATTGTTTCTTTCAACTGACAGCTGTAAATGACAAATAGTACATCTCTTAGAGTGAATACAATATGGCTGCGGAAAGATAATGAGACATTTTTAAGTATCACAGTTTAACAGAGATTATTGCAAGTGTAGTCAAATAAAAGTTATAAATCAATAACAAATATAATATAAATAAACTGTCATTCAACTCGGTTTATTTGTTTTTCAAACATTACAGAACCCCCTTACGAGTCACCAACTTTGTAACTGAGGATCAAAGTCTTACATAAGTACAGTGGGGGAAGTACATAGTGAACGCCGATCAATCACATTAAACCAAGAAAGGTTGAAGATGGAAGATATTTGATGGCAGTAAAGGTTTTTCAGTATGTACGTTGCTCCCAAAAGAATATTTTTGAAGTCTAGCTCTTTGAATTGTTCCTGGTATTTCTGAAATACTTTTTTTGAATTGCTTTGATGTCATTACTAGTACGCCAATCACACTAGAAAATATTTTAATTTTTACTTTCTACAATCTTCTGATTTCTGCTTCGTAATCTTTGTGTTTAAACTTTGTTTTAATTCTTAGATATCTATAGTTGCGTTGTTTAGTACTGCTTTGATGGTGATTAACATTTTTTATTGCTTTTATAAAATTATTTGATCTTTTAGCTCTAATTTCTAGGTCTGTATTGATGCAAAGATCCTATTAGCTTGATTTTGCTCGCTAAACATAATGAAAAATATTTCTAAACTTTTAGTTATAACTTAGATTTATTTGTTTTTAGTTTTCGCTTAATCGTTATGTTACTTATTTTTGTGTTTGTAAACTGGTTTTAAAATCTTTTTTTACTACTAGTTTGCTAGATAAAGAATAAAAACTGTAATTTTAAGGTACTTATATACTTAGAAGAGTTCATGAGTTCTAGTAATTAAACCATCTGAGTCAGGGTCACTTAAGAAGCCGGGTCAATAATGTTAATTTAAACATTGTGAATGAGACTTTTCGATTGAAAACTTTGGAATCATTTCAATTGAAAGTTCAAATCAATATAATTATTTTGTTCTTGATTCGATTAAGCAATGCCTACACTGACTTTTTGTTTTCTTGTGAAACGTTCTAATCTATTTTTACTCTATTATTTTTTACTATTCCAAAAGAACTTTCTTTGAAAATGCAACATTGAGTAACAAGAATGGTTTTTATCTCATTGATAAGGCTGAATTTTCGATTACTTTTAGAAGGTTAGATTTTGACGAATTTTGAAATATTCACATTTTACAGTTTTATGGTTTTGCCAAATGTTGTCACCTGGTATCAAAATCCATCACCTCTTGTGTAATTTTGTTCAAAAATATAATTCAAGTAATTTTGTTAACAGAGATTTTTATATATAATTCTGCTAATTTCTTAATTTCTATACTTTCTTTGTTGTATTGAGCTTTTGATTCAAAATTCTTAAGACCTTTTCATTATCTTGCTCATCATCATAATTTTTGTTGTTTTCACTTTAAGAGCTCAGATTTTGTCATTTGCAGCCATATGTTGAATATAATAAATCGATATTAATTTGTAAATCTAAACAACTTCCATAATAAGCGACCATCTTTTTGGTATATGCACTAAACTTATGAAAGAACCGTGATTATAAATCTTCAACTGCGTGATGACTCTGATAGAAAAGCGTTGACTTGAAAGTTGTAGTAGACGGCAATCTTGTTTGACTTGACAGAGACGAGTATTTAATCAGTGCAAGAATGACCCATTAAAATAAATGGTTGCATGCCAAAGATAGAACAAATAGCATGGACGGTGTCGGCTGAAGCAAACCTTTATATATTGACAAGCCATTAAAAGAATTTAAAACCAAGGATCAAAATTAAATAATTCAGCTAATTAAGAAGTAAAATAAATTACTCATACTATACTTTACAGAATGATAAAATTCTTACAAAATTAAAGCTATCTAAAATGACCATAAGTTCCAAGAACAATTTCTTACAGAATTATTAAAACATTTTCTATTTAAATAGTTTCTATTTGGTTTATTATAAAAAATTCTAAAATAGGATTAACAAAAAATCTCTAGAAGAGAATCACAAAGCTTTTGGTTGATGTAATTTTATTGAATTGATAAAAAAACTTTATTATTTCTCTATCAAGTTTACTCACAGAAAACTTATCTTTCATGAAATCTTTTAATTTAAGTTTATAAATTACTTAAGTTTGATATATATCAGAAAAAACTTTTGAATTTGTGTACAAAAGTAGAAAATAGAAATAAATATTATCATTACAGATTCACTAAGCTTTTGGTTTTATTGAATATTTCTCTATTCCTTTAGGATTCATTATGCAGAGGTGCTGAAAGGCAAAAATATTTTCAGCCAAAAAAGTCCAAGTTGCTAGTTAGCACATTACTTACCTTTAAGTCTCTAAAGAATTCATTGTAATCTAAAGCATAGCCAACCAAAAAAATATCAGGAACTTCAAAACCAATAACTAAAAAAAATATTGGGTTGTTGGAATATTAACTTTTTGTAAAGCAACTTAAAGAAAATTTACTGATAAATGAAGATAAGAACTTGAACTTGGTAATTTAATATACAAAGTTGGATAAGATGTTTTTATCTGCAGTAGGAGTTGAAGCAGCTGATTAGTTACAAGTAAAAACTCACAATGTGGTCTGTAACCAGAACTCTTCGGAGTTCGTTTAACCAAAAGACTTGCAACATTCAGCGAATGTGGGTTGTAATTAGCCAACATCTTCATTAACTTTTGCATGGTTTTACCAGTATCAATCATATCCTGACAAAATAAATGAATAATGAAAAAAAGTGGGAGTAAAATTGGTTTACCTCCACAACAAGGACATTTTTTCCTTCAAGATTAGACAAATCATCACTTCCAATCACTTTCACTTCTCCACTGGATTCACCATTCTTTTATTAATCAAACTTTTAGCAAATTAATTTTGATATTTGCATGAAACTAACTTGATAACTTTTCAATCTTATAAAGTCTAATGAAATTTGACATGATTTGCTACTATTTGAATTAAGCTGTGTGAGATGATGAATGAGATCATGAAAGAACTGATAACCTCCTTTTAGCACACACAAAGCCACCAATGGCTTTGAATGATCCAATTTATCAAAAATCTCTTTAGCCATGCGTTCAGTTCTATTGAAAAATATTAATTGTTCTTATATTCGAAATTCAAGTAAGTTATTTCATACAAACCTGTCCAATATTAAACCATGAGGTAGCATCACTGAGTCTAAATCATCCTTATAATGTTTTGGAACAGAAAACGTATCGACAGAATAAAATTGAAAATTATCTTCAATCTAAAAATAATTATTTCAATGAAAACAAGATTTCAAGAACTTTTTGGATTTATGAAATTTTCCTTAAAAGAAGCAACTAAAGAATAGTTTAATGAAAGCAAAAGCTACAAAGAAATGTACTATGAAAAGGAAATAAAGTAATGCACTCACTTTGATGTAGCTAAGCTTATCTTCACCCATTTTGATGAAACTGATAGAACAAGTATAAAAATCTTTTACAACAAATAGCTTTTTATTTGAACTGATAAAAAAGTTAATTTTGTAAAAACGTTTTTATGTATGTTAAAGAAATTAAATAGACTTTTAACAAAACGTTTTTACAAGTTTCTATTTAAGTAAAATACTTGATATTAAAAGCTCATTTAATATAAGCAGATTTAACATATAATACCATCTAAACATCAACAAATTAATGAGAAGTTCATTTGAACTTTAATCAATCTAAATTATATTTAGATAACCACTTAGAAATCCTTTTAAAGGTTTTAAGCAAAAATCAATAAAAATAATTGGGAAGTTGTTATTTTATTCTCAAATAGTTACATTCATAAAATTATTTACAAGTTTGAAAAGTCTAAAACTTTTACTAATTATATAACTACTATTATAACTAAAATGTTATTTATTCATATCAACAAAAAACAAATCATAGGTAAATATATTTTTAAAAACTAATGAAAGTAAGAAAATAAATACTGAGTAGCTGGCATACTTTCAATAATATCCTTTTAAAATTTTCAAACTCAAAGTTTAAAGTAAACAAGTTGACCTTAAAAAATTATATTTTTAACTTATAGAAGAAGTATGAAAAACAAAACACACTTTATTAAATTAGTAAATTATAAAATAAATAAAAAATAATTTCAATAAATAAGTAATTTATAAGATACAAAAAAATAAATTTTAATTATTGATATTTCTAGAAAAAAAAAACAATTTATATCCTTTTTGTTGAGTAATATTAAAGCGCTTCAAAATCAATTAAATTAGTTAATAATTAGAAATAAGACTGAAAGTGATTTCTATTTATTTATTACAATAGTTAATACATTTTAAATATTAAACATCAATCTTATAATACAAACCTATAATTCTAGACCAGTTATAACAATTACCATTATATCTTGCAGTAATTGATTCAGATTTTTTATAGAACACGCTGTTTGCTTAATATTGAATTACGACAAACTGGGGTTTTTAAAAAATAAACTAATTTTCTATACTTTATCTTAATTTGTTATTTATAGTTTATTTATCTATTTGCATGAGTATTGTTTCTTTGAAAACTTCAAGTGAATATAGATTAAAGTTTTTCAAGAATTCACAAGTCAATAGTATTTTATAAAAGCAATAAACAAGTTTTTTTGTCCTATTTTTAAAAGTTAGCTTGTGTGCACATTGCAATTGAAAATTACTAGATATAACCTAAAAAAATTCAAAAGCTGAAAAATGTTATAAAAATAACCAAAGACAACTGAAACTTGTTTTGATAAACAAAGAGAAAAAAATAGATGCATTCTTTCCTGCAGTTAATCATACTTTTTTATAATTATCGTTGTATGAAAACTCAAATTTGTTTGGACAATTTCACAGCCATTATTCTGATAACCAACAAGCTGAAAACCAAATTATATTATGCCGAAGCTTGATTCTCTCTATCTACGTTTTTAGAAAAAAAAATATTTTAGTTGTTTGAGATATAGCTCTTAGGTTTACAGTTTTGATAAAATATTATTTTTAAAGTTTATTGTGATCATTATCGATTTTTTAACCTAAACTAATAACATATGATTTATACACCAAAATGATTTTGCTGTAATGTTTTTTAACTAGCAAATGTTTGTTTAACGAAAAGATATAGGGTGTCACCAACTTTACATGTGTGATAGTTCCTGTTTCGTTATCAAATGTAAAAAATTGAGTAACAAAATCATAATTTTTTCTGATTTAGAACCTGAAATAGTTACTTTATTTGAAAAAGTACACTAATGAAGTTATATGATTTTTTACTATTCAAGCGTTTGAAAGTTTATCAGTTTGTTAAAAAAGATTTAAGCATGAAGTATTTTTAAAGAATAGAATATAATAATTCTTATTTATTATTAATACTATTTATAATTTAAATTAATACTAATTTATTATTAATACTAATTTTAATTTAAATTTAAATTAATACTAATTTATAATACTAATAAATATTCAATAATAACTGTTTCTTTCAACTGACAGCTGTAAATGATAAATAGTACATCTCTTAGAGTGAATACAATATGGCTGCGGAAAGTTAATGAGACATTTTTAAGTATCACAGTTTAACAGAGATTATTGCAAGTGCAGTCAAATAAAAGTTATAAATCAATAACAAATACAATATAAATAATTTTTCATTCAACTCGGTATATTTGTTTCTCAAACATTACACAACCCGCTTTCGAGACACCAACTTTATAACTGAGGATCAAAGGCTTACATAAGTACAGTGGGGGAAGTACATAGTGAACGCCGATCAATCACATTAAACCAAGAAAGGTTGAAGATGGAAGATATTTGATGGCAGTAAAGGTTTTTCAGTATGTACGTTGCTCCCAAAAGGATATTTTTGAAGTCTAGCTCTGTGAATTGTTCCTGGTATTTCTGAAATACTTTTTTTAAATTGCTTTGATGTTATTACAGTACGCCAATCACACTAGAAAATAATTTAATTTTTACTTTCTACAATCTTCTGATTTCTGCTTTGTAATCTTTGTGTTTAAACTTTGTTTTAATTCTTAGATATTTATAGTTGCGTTGTTTAGTACTGCTTTGATGGTGATTAACATTTTTTACTGCTTTTACAAAATTATTTGATCTTTTAGCTCTAATTGATAGGTCTGTATTGAAATATGATTATAGGTACATACTGCAAGACTTACAAAACTGTGCCTGTTTAAGATAATTGAATGCATTAATAAAATAAAAAAATTATTTATGCTGTAATACTAATAATTAACATTTTATATGTTTTATAAATGTTTAAACTTTCTATGATTGAAAAATTTATTTATTAGCTAAAGTTCGTTAAGATATTGGAAAACACGTGCTTACCAAAAGTACTGTTAGTGATAATAATGAATTGCTAAATATTATGTTAAGTTCAAAATATTTTTAAGTCTTTAAAAGTATTTTTGGGGCAAGAAAGCTGGAAGACTGTTTAGACATAGTCATTGAATAAAATTAATATCAAATTAGTTATATAGTTTGAAGATTTGATTGAAGTTTAAGATTTATTTATAACTAATATAATGGCAAACATAGTTTCTAATTAATTATCTAGAAATAATTTCATAATTTTAACTCTAATTATTGCTTATTTTTCTGTTTATATGTTTATGTTTTGGTTTTTTTCAGGAAAGTATTTGTTTGACGAGGATTTTATCAAATATATATTTTCAAATCGTGTTTTCATTTTTATCATGAAAGTCATGATAGCAGCCCGTAATTATTAATTAATAGAAGTTTTTTTTTAATTAAGCATCAAACAGTTTATTTGTACAACAAATATTTAGTTTATTATGCTCAATATTTGTTATCATTTTCGAAACTTTAATTTCTCAACAAAATTTTCGTAGTTTCTTTGTTTTTGAATAATCTGTAACTTTTTTTTGTGATAATATTTGTGATAATATTTGTTATCAAATATTTCTGTAATTTTTTATACTTAGTAATATAAAATTTTTGTTTCGATCACGATATTTTTATATATATATATATGATGATACTTTTTATCTAATGTTTAAAAAACTTTTTTATCTAAAATTTTTATAAAAGTTAGTTTTTGTATCATTAATTAGAATTGATTCAAATATATCATCCATTATAGATTTCTAGTTAGTCGAAACTATGCTGATTTATTTGAAATCTATTATTGCAATGCTTTAAATCCATTGTTTTAAATTAGTTTTTTAATTTTTCATTCAATGAATGGCTGAAGTTTTAATGTTTTGTTTTATAGTTTAATATTTATTTTTTTTATCATGAAAATACTTTTTATTTATCTCAAATAAAACATTAACCTAGTATGTTTATATTTTGTAGTTTGATTTAAATTAGTGTAATACTTTGGAAAAACAAATTATATTCAAAGTTTTTATTTCAAGTTTTGTGATTTATAATTGAGAAGAATTATGTCTGAAAAGAAACCTGTAAATCCTTCTTGTGTTTCAAGCTCAAAAAACATAAATAGAAAATTGAAAGAACAAAAACAACCATTTCCCTGGTTTGGTATGGACATAGGAGGAACTTTAGTTAAATTAGTTTATTTTGAACCATTGACCTGTGCGGAAAGTAGCATTAAGCAAGATGAAGCTATTTGTAATATACAAAGGTATCTAACCTGTAACGCTGCTTATGGTAAAACAGGGGTTAGAGATGTTCACCTTGAAATAAAAGTAAGTTATTATTTAAAATATATATATATATAATATATATTTATAATAATATATATAATGATTTAACAAAAAATTAAATAAAAAGTAGAAGTTCCAAACTCTTAAACTAGTGTTGCATTTGTTATGTATTTTTGCTATGAAGTATAATTTCAATCATTTATATTATTAAATGTTTTTAGGGATTAAAGTTTTTATCCAAATTAAAAAATGTCTTTAAAATATTTGATGAATTTTTAAACAATATTATTGATTAATTTATATTTGAAATTTATGAAAACATTTATTAAAGGTATTTATAATTTTAAGTGTTCTGTTAACATTTTTAACAAATCAATTTTTAATCCATGAAAAATAAATAAAATTTATCAGATAAAATGGATTTATTTTAAACTTTAAATTATAAATTAGGTATTTTTGAGTATTTAGTATCTTAATAAATTATTATATTACTGAGATGTAGATCATATAGAAATTGTGATTCTCTAATTTGAATAACTTTATAATTAATTTATATTTTATTCAATTTGAATACACCTAAAATAAACACTTGTGTATAATTTAACTTTGTTTATTATTTATAGAATTTAAACTTACATGGGTATAAAGGTAATCTTCATTTTATTCGGTTTCCTACTGATCAAATGGAAATCTTCATCAATATGGTGAAAGAAAAGAAGTTTGCTAATCTGATTGATGTCTTCCACGCTACCGGGGGAGGAGCCTATAAATTTGAGAACTTATTTTTGTCAGAAATCACCATCCGTCTAAACAAACTTGATGAATTAGAATGTTTGATCAAAGGTAAGAAAATTGAACGTCTTTTAGATACTTAGATTTAATAATTTCAATTTAGGAATTCATTACATCGATCACAACTGTGATGTAAATGGTCTTGGTTCTGAGTGTTTTACTATCACTAACACTGAAGGTACAGATCCAATTATAAAAGAACCTTTTAACTTCAAGAATCCTTATCCTTACCTCGTGGCTAACATCGGTTCTGGGGTCAGTTTCATTGTGGTCCAATCCCCAACTGATTATAGTCGAGTCTCAGGTTTGAAATTTATATTTACTTTGTTAGTTTCCTGATTCCAGATAGATTTTTTAGTTTTGTAAATAATTCTTCAAACTATTTATTATTTCCTATTTGTTTAGGTACTAGCCTAGGAGGGGGAACTTTTCTCGGCTTGTGTTGTCTTTTAACTGGATGTGAGACTTTTGATGAAGCCATTAAATTAGCTACTAATGGCGACAGTACAAAAGTAGACAAATTGGTCGGCGATATTTATGGTGGAAGCTACTCCAAATTTAATTTAGCGGAGACCGTTGTAGCTTCCAGGTAACTTGTTTAGTTGGTGACTAACAGTAGTTGAAGTATGTTTATAAAGCTTCGGCAAGATGAATTTGAAAGAGGCTCGCGATAAAGCGAGCCGAGAAGACTTAGCAAGATCAGCTCTTGTCACCATCACCAACAACATCGGTGCAATTGCTATCAACTTAGCTGTTCGCGAGGTAATCAAGTTGTTTTTGATGATAATTTCGTCATTATGTTGCTGAATAGGGCCTTGAACGAGTTGTTTTTGTTGGCAACTTTCTCCGTTCTAATCCTTTATCGATGAGATCATTAGCATATGCGATGGAGTTTTGGTCAGCTGGGAAAACTAAAGCTCTTTTCCTAGAACATGAGGGTTACTTCGGATCAGTCGGGGCATTACTGGGAAATATCGAAATTCCTAATTCTTAATCATTTTTAAACAACTTGTAATATCCTTCAATTTATAAATGTTAATTTATTTTTCTAATTAAAAACCATTTCCTACCTCTTGTACTAAATTAGTCAATTTTAAACCAAATTATGATTATTAGTAATTCCCAAAAATTGTTTCACCAAACCAGCCACCCGTCAACCCCAACCCTTTACAATCTTATTTTAGTTTCCAAACTTATTTGTTAAAACCTTACAAATTAAAAATAAATATTTAAATGATTCATATATATCTTGAATATTGTTTTTTTTACAAATTTTGACTGGTACAAGAGGCTCTTTGTCTGAGCTTCAACTTGTAGTTTTCAAAATAGAACTTTCCTTTTCTGTTGACACTTTTTCTTGTACTCTTTTCTGCTATGAGATTGAAGGTTGCTTTTGTTTTGTTATTGTAATTACTTTTCACTAGTTTGCAATCAATCTTTCTACCTGGAATAATCAGGATTTAAAAATGCAGAGAAAATGAATTATGGCAATATAAAAATAAAGACCGAAAGCCACATAAACTGTTTTTTGCTAAGTTTTTATTTAAGATGCCGAAAAAGGTTTCTAACGCCAAAATCTTCATTTTCTGAGCTCACAAAGTAATCATCTATCACTAAATATGTCTCGTCATTCACGTTAAACCGAAATTTCATTTGTGAATATATACGACAAACATAAATAGAGCTAAAATGTAAAGACTAAAACTAAATTACAAGTTTCACTTATTAGCTAAATGAAGAAATAACATTGAGTTTATGTTTGTTGAGCATTTCAACAAAAGTCGTATCTTTTATACAAAGGAGGAAATATTTCAGTGAAAGCAATAGTTTGTAAATTTTTGTAGATTTCACGTTTTGTTAATCAAAAACCTTAGCTAAGTCTCTGAACTCTTTTATTAATCTGTCGAACCGAAAGTTAACAAGTTAGTTGATAAGAACATAACTTCTAACATCAAAAATAACTAAATCAATCTTTCTAATACTTTGTCGGAATTAAAATCAGTATTTAATGAATTCATTTTATACAAAGATACTGTGTATTATAATGTTTATAAGCTTGTTACTTAGATTTATTTAATTTTTCAAAATCTACAAAAAATGTTACATTAATTTCTTAATTCTTAACGCATTTTCATTTTGATGGGTTCGAAAAGTAAGATTTTACCTTTAAACAAGACTCATTGTAATAAACACTCTTAGTTAAAGACCTACCTCTTAATTAAGCATTCAATTTATTAAACATTTATAGACTGATTCCATAAGTTTTTAGCGAATGATTATCATAAATTATTTAAGTTTTTTGTTTTATTGTTTAGACGTATTTTAATCATTAACCATTTTTTGAGCTGCAGAGATATTTACGTTACAAAAATGGTTTATAAACTTATGTAAGTCTTATTTTATGTATCCAAATAGTTGTCTAAAATTATAGTAATGTCAGATGTTGGTTTTTAGAGGTCATAATAAAAAATATTTCACTTCAAAAACTGTTCACCAATAGCAGCAAAATATCCACTTGCTTCGTTTACTAGGTGGCGATATAGAGCAATCTTCAATTCAAGTTAGTCTATTGTTAAATTTGAATCATGTGGTCTGTTAGTTGTAAATTCTTGGTTAGTTTTTCTCAATTTTTACCTTATTTTTCGATCAGATTTCATTATTTTATTATAATAATATATATTTTTTTTAATTGAAAAAAATTTAACAAATTTGTTGTATTTCAGTTGGTTTTAAAGAATATTTTGTCCGACATTTTTATTAATAAATTATAAAATAATTTGAATTGACATTTAATGGGTAGAATGAGGCAACAGAATATTTAAACTTCAAAAAAAGGCAAATATATTTTTATTTACGAATATGGTTTTACCTTTGTATAAATAAGCTTTATTTATTTAGAATAACTTATATTCAAACAACGCTATTAATGTAAAAATAGTTTTAGTTTATTTATTTTCTAAAAGTCCATAACTTTTCTAACAATCAGTTATTTTCTCATATTTTAGTCATTTAAAAATTTTTATAGTTTTGGCTGTTCTAATTAAGAATCTATTAATATATACTTTTTCAAAGTTGTTTTGATATAAATCTGTCTTAAATGACTACTATTTTATCTGAAAAGTTTTAATTAAAAAAATAACTTAGATTGTATAATTCTATTTTCTGTATCCTTTAGGTATTACTATAATCTATCTAATTTTAGCATTCTTTGAATCTTGGTTATGTTTGCTGATAATTTAATTTGGAAATTCCATTAGCTTATAGCTAACATTTCAACTATTTTTTTATCAAAATTTTGTATAATAAAAAGCATGAAAAATGTTTACAAAAAGCTTTTACATCTATTTAACATTTATTATGAAGTTTTTATTAGTTATTCAATTATGTTTTATTTGTTAAAATATTTATTACAAACTTTTCAATCTTAGCTTAAAGTTAAAGAAAATTAAAAAGAAATTCTTACTTGACATCTGCCTCAGATGATGTCAAAAAAATGTGAACAAAAGTTTAAATCAAGAAGTGAAGAAAAATCTTACAATTATTCCAACAAGGTATGTTTATTTCATATTACTTCAAGTTTTTGTCGAAGTTATTTGTAAATTTGATAACTAGCTTTCAGCTTGAAGTTAGTTTTTTTTTGAATTATTAAAGCAAAAAAGCTGTATCAATACAAAGAGATTTTAGACGAAAAAAGTTCACAAATATTGTTTCCATCGCTGCTGTATTCATCTGAAATAAATTCAGTTTTTTAGACAGCAGCAAAGTTGTTTTGAAAGAGAAAAGTTGGAAGTTGTGAGATATCACTTGTATATCAATAAATGATGAAATTTTGTTAGTTTTAAGTTTCGAAATCGAACTAATTTCTTTCACAATCTGTGTTTCTAGTATCTACCGTTTTATACATTCTTGCCAACTTATCATGCTTAGCTCATTTTACAGCTTAATATATACAACTGCAAACATATACAACGTATGAGTGTTGGTGAACGTCATTCTGCTGTAAGTAGAGAAAGATGGTACTGCTGTGTTTGTTTCACGACAGAATCTACAATGGCTTGTTTAAGTTGTCCATACGTCGCATGCGGAAGGTAACACCAATCATCAAGTGACCATCCACTATATAAACAACCATTTAACAATTGCAGTTACATTAGCAACCATGCATTTGACCATTACAAAGCCACTGGTCACCATTTAATGCTGGATATTTATGAATTATTTTTATACTGTTTCAAATGCCAAGACATCGTACTTAATGATAATCTCTCATGTGATGTCTACCATCTTCGAGAAAGTATTCAGGTGGAATAAAACTTGCTGACGTCATCGTCAAATGACATCATCACTACTAACAGGCGATCCTCTGTAAAGAAGAAACAGGAACAACCAAGAGGGGGCACGCTATTCGTCGCGCGACTCTTACTGACCCGGAACTGAAACACAAGCAACAGAAGTATATGGACGATCTTCAAAGACGTTTCAATCTTCACAATCGCGCTGTTTACTACAACAGGTGTGACGTCATCACCGTCAATGACGTCACTCAAGAGTTGTATTTACAGATTCAGAATGGAAAGGAAGTTTTTCACAAAGTGGGGTCGATATGTTGATGACGTAATTAACCAAAGCCACGCTGCTGTAAGTGATGACGTCACTGATGACGATGCAGCTGTTTGCAAACTACAAGCCGGCAGCAATCACAAACTAGTGACGTCATCTACGCCACCTAACTGCAAACGACCGTTAATAGAAGCGAAAGAAAGCGAGAAGCTTGGTGTGACATCATCAGCGTCGGTTCGACGCAGTGAGAGAATTCAGAAGCGCGTGAAGTTAGACCAATCAGATGATTATCGGAAGCCACAATTGTGAGTAGATGACGTCATCGTCGCTACAAGTGATGTCATTGTGCGCTTCTACAGCAAAAGTATTTCACCAAAAGTAACCAAACAGAAGTTGGTGACGTCATCATCGTCATCATTTGCACGTGATCTGATGCAGCTGCGCACAAAGAGCAAATCGAGAAGCGGATCTCAACAAATCACCCCTGGAGTTACCGGCCTCAAAAACCTCGGCAACACTTGTTATCTCAACTCCATTATTCAGGTTGGTTGGTGATGATGACGTCAACGCTTTTTCGCCTTTATATTTGCTGTTGAAATTTTCTGTTTGTTGTTTTCAAATTAATAAAGTTTGAAGGTCGAACCTCAAATATTTCACAAATGCCCCACACACCCCTTTCCTACCCCCACCCCTTGGGCCTTTCTGATTTCAGTGAAGTTTCAGAAATTTCTTTCGATGTTTTATCAACAACTTGACTAAAATGGTGTTTTGTTGTTTAGGTGCTGGGACATTTACCTCAATTTCGCGAGTGTTTGTTGAGCGCGCGTCTTTCGTTCGAATTGAATCCAGCTGACACTCACAACTGCTCAAACCGATCACGATACAAGGGATCATCTTTCGAAACCCACCTCGCATCACCCAGTGGCACCACAACAGAACTTTGTCACCACACTCCAGGTTTGACCATTTTGCTCTTTTTCAATTGTGGCCTACTTGAAACATCAGTAGGTCTCCATGGAGGAACTCAACAACAAATCAAGTACTCGCTTCAACATTCCAACATTGTCACTCGCAGCTCGTCTAGCAAGCTTCTCGCGTCTTCCTCGACTTCTTCACTTTGTCAGCAACTTAATGACCTCTATCACGTGATGTGGTCGGGAAAATGGAAGCTTGTGTCTCCTAACCAATTCCTCACTTCTGTCTGGAAGTCGATTCCTTCTTTCCGGGTGAGTTTCTCCTTACTGATGACGTCATCACTTAACCTTGTATGACGTCATCAGGGTTACTCTCAGCAAGACGCACAGGAGTTCTTGTGTGAACTACTGGACAAGATTGTGTTGGAATTGGCGCCAAAAAAACCGCCCTACCAGACCACATGTCGTACCAATGGAATCTCAAAGGTTAGCGGCTTGTCACGTGACTGAAAGTCGAGCGGCGGCGACATCGATGGTGGTTTTGCAGACAGTACGATCAGTTTTTGAAGGTAGTTTACACAGCGAAGTAAGATGTTTAGAGTGTGGTCACAAGTCGGCGTGTGTCGAACCTTTTTGGGATTTATCGCTCGATTTCCCCAAACGATATCATTCGAGTTGCGGAGGTGCTTCGTAAGTTTGACGATCGCGTAATTATCGCTGTTGATAATGACTTTGTTGGTTAGGAGAAATGACTTTGGACCTTGTAGCTTGTTTGAAATGTTAGATTTGTTCACTCAAACGGAACGTTTACATGGAGGGAGAGTTTATTGTTGTTCCAGTTGTAACAAATCAAATGGTACCAACTTCATTTCAACATTTTCAACTTATCAAAACGATTTTGTTGACAGATCGTAATTTGAGGCGTTCTTCAACGCGATTTAAGAAGCTCAGTGAAGCGGAAAAACAGATCAAAATCTTTGAACATCCAGAAGTAAAAGAGAAATATCTTCTTCCCCTCTAATCATCTTACATCAGATCCTCCGCTTTCACATCAAGAGGTTTCGATGGGGTGGGCGGAACCATCGTGAGAAAATTGCCGTCAATGTCACGTTTCCTTCCGAACTCGATATTACCAATCACTGTATCGACGCCTCGCAGGTACCTTTCTTTGTGACGTAATCAACGCGATTGACAAGAGTGCGTGTGCTACGTGGCGCTGTACTGACGTCACGAGCGCCATTTTACGCTTCACTAACCAACAGGTGTCAGAAACAGATGAGTATTTGTACGATTTACGCGCAGTGGTAATTCATCATGGTCGCGGGTTTGCTTCTGGCCACTACACGTCATATTGTTGGAACGAACGAGGCAGTAAGCTCCCCACACGCCCTTCGCGCTTTCAACGCGTCACAATCGCTTTCTGTAGAGTTCTGGGTCCACTGCAATGATTCAACTCTTGAACTTTGTTCTATCGAAGACGTGATGACGTCACAAGCCTACATCCTTTTCTACTCCTTACGTCATACTTCACTGAAATGTAGCAACGATATTTCCCAGTTCGTATCCATGGACCTCATAGAAACTAACAAAGCTTGTAACCAACCAGCAGCAACAGCGGTGGTGACAAACTAGTCTCAACTAATTGTTTTTCTTTCATTGTTTTTGAACTTACGTTTCTGTTAAAAAAAAGATTATATCCAATGATGTGTTTGGTTTTCGATCGAGATTTCTCAACAGTCAATTCTTAATTAAACTTATTTATCTTTCAACTTTTATTTGATTAGCTTTCAACTGGCAACTTTGATAAAAATCTTTCACAAAACTGGCAGATGAAAATATAGCCGGTAAAAGATTACTGAAATTCTTTGCTCGATCAACTATGTAAGCCAGTTGAATTGCAATCAAACTGAAGGTACCTGCTGCTGCAAGCATTTTGGAGATTTGAAGATAGTTGTTTGCTGCTGCGTCATTGCAGCACGAGAAACTTGGTTGGAATTCTTCTGTTGTTGATTAATTTTTGGAAATAGTTTCAACTTTGATGGCTTTTGTGAGCTGCTCAGTTTTAAACAACACAAGTTGCAAGAAAGTTGCCAAAAAGTGTGGTAAACGGATTTCGACAATTTAGTTTACTTCAACCAGAAGTTTTGTAAAAATCTGTTTGACAAATTTTTGTAAATATTTTACAAGCTAAAAAAAACTTCGAAAAATTCCCTCTTTTAGTTCGACTACCTAAGCTCTAGTGATGACGTCACAGTATAACGTAATCGGTTCGAAATAAGATTTTGAAATTTCTTATTTTGATTTGTATCAAAATTTTCACTGAGAATCTGTTGCTTTCTGAAAAGAAATTCCAAAATATTGATTTAAGTTGAACATATGTTACATAATCTCACTGATCCCAAATAGTTTTCAGTTAACTGATTAATTAGAAGAAGAATTTTGTGATATATTTGAAACCAAACTCGACTTTTTACAAATATTTTATTTTGAATCAATTGTTTCGAGTATATATCCGAAATTCAGATGTTCAGGTTTTTTATGAATCAATGTAAATGAGATAATTATAGAAGAAGATACAAAAATATAAATAAATTGAAGTTATTTAAGCAGTAGGTGAGAAAGAAATCGTTTTAAAAGGAGAAAAGTTTCCTATTTATCTTCAGTTCTTTACTACTTGTTAGTCTACAGCAACCAACTTATTGAACATATGGTTAAATTGAATCAACATTTTATTGATCAAAAAAAATGAACAAAAACCTGTTCAAAACTGCTCACTTCAATCGATTCTTTTTTGTTCATCAAATTGTAAAATAAAATATTACATAATTGAAGCTACTAATCAAAGAAAAACTTCAACAAGAACGAGAGGAATATATCTAATTATATGGTTAGAAATAAGATCTTTCAGGAGATTTCTACATCCCTGGAGCAGATAAACTCTTCTCCATAAATCGACGCTTCACAAAACAAGACCACCATTTGCTTACTCGGCCAGTTTCGTTATCGACCACTCTCTCTACAAGACGAGCTCCAGTTTCATGGCGAAGCTGTGAGATATATGCTTTCATCTGATCTGTAAATCACAAGCTTGTTGGTAATTAGTAATAATCATGTGACCACAAACCTGATTCTTGTCGATTTTTTGGCTTGGCGTACATGTTGTTGAGTGGGAATCCTGGATCACCAGGAATATCAAAAGGTTGGACAGCAAGATTATACATCTCTTTTTGAGCTTGAGACTTGCTAGTCACCTGATCACCAAGTTGTTAGTTGAGTTTTAAAAGGATCAATAAATGATTCACCTTTTGCAGTTTCTTCAAGCATTCACTCACATAAAGAGTGATGTAGATTAAAGTTCTGTCAGAGTCAGATTTGATTTCATAATTCCGGAAGAAGATGTTGGCTCTGAAAGATTGATTTCAAATTTCTGTAAAGTTAATTTCAAATCAAACCGGAAGTAACCAATTGTTTCATCAATGATGTCAGTGGGATCTTGAGATGTTGGGGCAGGTCCTCTGCATTTAGTGGTGATTCTCAGAGGTAGAAGAGCGATGTTTGAAACTGATCTCGGAGCAGTAATAGAGGAATGATAAGCCTAAAAATAAAGATTTAGAAATAATTATATTGATTTATTTTCAATAATGATCAAAAAATGGATATTTATATATTAGTATTTATAAAAATTAATAAATAATATTCAAATGATTTGATTTAAAAAATAAATTATTCATGAAAAATACTTACAGGCATTTTATTATCTTCCAAAAACCAATCTAAAACAATAAAAAAGTTAAATAAGCAAAAAAAATATTTTTTTGTAAAAACAAACATTATTTTAATAAATTAAATGAATATTTTGCCATAAATAACTTTTAGTTAAAAATAGTTTGGAAAAATTTATTATAAAATATATATGAAAGAGCTATAAGTATTCAAAATGCATTATAACATTTTAAAACTCAAATATGGTCTTACAGACAACATTTATTTGATTAATTTGAAGAAGAAGTAACAAAAAATAATTTTTAAACAATTTCTTCATTCATTATTAATACTTATAGAAAATTTATTAATTAAGTTTGTAAAAAGTTGTTAAATCTTCACAAATATCATATTTTATACCCAGATAGATTTCATATACTAAATATTAAAGTAGTTGATTGTATCAATCAGTAAAATGTTGAAATTACAAAAATTATTCCAACATATATTAAAAGCCTTATTAACATTAAAAATGAATGAAACTAACAAGAGTCAATAAAAGATTCTATCTTATCAAACATAATACCTAAATTTATTATTAAAATAATAATTATAGGTTAAACAAATAATATTATCACAAATAAAATTTGTGCTGATAAATATAACAAATTCAAAATAATTTTTCAGTGAAAATAAAGTTGTTAAATAAATAATTTATTGGAATAAAAAAAGTAATTGTGTACAAATTTTACATTTAATCAATAGAACTTGAAGTTCAAAAATATATAATAAGATATAAACATAGAAAGAGAAACAAAACCCTAAATTTAATTTCATTTAGCTTTGAACTACAATGAATCACAAATTAGAAAATAATGAGTTAAAAAGCTAAGATTATTCAACAAAAACAAACAAGAAAATCTTTGAGAAAACAGCAAACAATTCTTAAATGGCAACTTAGAAAAGCTCTACACAAAACGTATAAAAAGGAAATAAAATAAGGCGGTTCCCAAATAATTTCATTTATGATAGAATTGTACATGAAACTTTAAATAAAAAGCCCAAATTAGTACATATCTAAGTAAACTAAAACTTACAAAATTCTTAATTAAATTTCTATGTAACTTAAAATTATTCTACCGAAAAATAATACGAAAAAATAAAAATATCTTCAAGTTATATCATTGTTGGAAATTATCTAGCCAAGTAATTTTCTTGATTATTGATTTAAAACAGACATATCAATGATAAATAGAGTATTTGAAAGTAAGTGATCGTTTTCTGAACTTAAGAGTCGCCTTATGCATTTTAAAGTTGAATCCCTACCAGTCTACCTAAATTATTTTGTTAACTAAAATCCAGGAGCTATCAAAAGGCAAACGCAATATCAGTCGTCCTTGTCTTTGCTTCAAAAATACCTACAAGCGCGATATGAAATCGCTCAACATCAACACTATCAATTGGGAGGATATCACATTAGATCGCTACGAATGGCGCTCTCTTCTCTGCAAACAACTAAAAGATAGAGAAGGAAATTCAACTTGAAAGAAAAGAAACCCCAAAAACTGTTTCTTTTGCATTTTGATGTGTCTTGCTTTATCAGTTCCTTTGCATCTCACTGTGTTTCGCTTTGTTTTCAATATCATCACTCAAAGTACATCTAGCATGGCAGATAACTATAATTATCTGTTTTTTTTTTACTTCCTAGTAGATATTTCAAAAACTTTTTCAAAGAAACTATATGATTTGTAGAGATTTAGGAAAAAAATTGCTTACTAGGATTTTTGTTTGTTTGAATATGTTAATAAATCGTATTAAATACTTTAATAAAATACAAGAAGCAGACAATTACAGGCTTAATATTTATACAAAAAATTGTCAGCTGTAAAACATTTTGTGGAATTGATCTGCCTAAATTAACTATTTTTGCTAATTTATCATTTTATGTATACTTGTTACCTAAAATATTAGGGTCAATTACTTATAGAGCTTTGATAGATATTTTTTAACCAACTGAATCTAAAAAGCTTGTTTGTTTTAACATGATAGTTCCAAAGTTCGGTTTTACAAAGTTGAATTTTGCGCATCTGTAAAAATAGCAGACAGACAAAAATATGAGACATTTCGTAGTTTGTTCACTCCAGCTTTTACAGTAGATTTATGATAAAGTGCTAATTATGTAAAAAGTTTGTTAAATTATATCCAATAAATTGTATAAATATAAACAATACTTTACTTTTAGATTCTCTATTTTTAAACAATCAACATTTCCAAATAATATTTACGCACTGATTATTTATTTTGTATTCTACAAGTAAATAAAAGTTCAAAATATTAGCTTACCAAAACAATCACCATAGAAACAGAACAAACAAAAAGCAAAATAAAAAGGATTTTTCTTCAAATTTTAAGTTATACAGAAAAAATATAAAACAAGAATAATATTCTTGCAATCAATAACTTTTAATCACACTTTTTTTCTTGGGGTTCTATTCTAGGAAAAAATACTCCTTCTTCAATTTGTTCATCCCATGCCTTAGTATAAACACTGGGACACATACTCTTATAAGCGTATTTAAAGTACTTGCATGGATATGTAGACTTCCCTTTTGCTTTCATCACATTGCGACATCTATGATAATCAACATAATTAGTTCTGCAATTAGCAAGTTGGTTAAATTGCTGAAATCGGGGGTCGAAAGATGGTACTTTGAAATTTCTAATCCTATCTTCAATAGTTTCTGGCATTACGATAGATAATTAAGCCTAGTTGAGTTAGCCTAAAACCCCAAATCATAATTTAAACAGACGACAATTTAACAGGGATTCCAAACTTTTTTTTAAATAGCTAAATAGAACAAAATATATTATTCTATACGATTAGAAGATTTTAATCTTTTACTTCGTTTTGATAACAATACCAAACTTAAAAATTTAATAAAATTCGCTTAGTTTCATAATTTTGGAAAAAGAGAATATCCTTTTCCTGTCGTATCTTCACATAAAAGTAAGAAAATTATTGATTACAAATTATTTGAGGAATATTTTTCTTTTAATTTATTTAAAAATGTTTAAATAAAATAATAAAATGTTTATCGGTAAAGAGTCCAAACTTTCATCTGGTTTTACTATAGTTATAAAAGGAATTTAATTAAAACATTATTATAATTTTGTTTTATTAACAATTTTTATACAGGTAATAACAGTTTCTAAACAGTCACTTAAATAAAAAAAATTGATGAAAAAATGTTTTGAAATAATTTAATCTATCGTTATCTTACTCAATACCAATAATCTATCTCAGATGGTTACTTTTCCGACCCAAGTTAGTGGTAATACTTTGGATCTTCTTATCACATCAAAACCGGAGAATATTATCTACGTTGATCAAAAAGAACCGTTTGCTTTGACATGCGATCACAATATGATTGAATTCAAGCTCCATCAAACTTTTTTATGAACGTTAAAACTTCAAACAAAATAAATTTTTATCGTGGAAATTATCATGGCATTAACAAGTTTCTATCAGATGTTAACTGGATTTCTGTTTTCAACTCTTCCGAAGACATCAATACTATTTACTCAAGGTTTGCTAACATCGTTAAAGAGTCAATAAAAAATTCATACCTTTTAATAGAGCCAACAAAAACCACGTTTGCCCCAAAATTTAAAGAATTTACAACATTTAAAAAACCTCCTATACAAACAAACTAAAACAGACACTTTCATCAAATCTCTGTACAAAGAACTTTATAGTTTACAAGAAATCCATTTCTAATTTCTATTTAGCAAGAGAAAGTGCAGTTTTATCTTCACCTTGCAAGAAAACGTTTTTTGGTTTCATAAATCGCAAGCTTAAGGCGAGATCTCAAATACCTCCCCTACTTGATAACAGCGACCAACTTGTGATGGAACCAGAAAATAAAGCTGAGTTGCTAAACAATCAATTTAATAGCGTTTTTATAACCGATGATGACAATACTCTTTCTCTCTCCTACTCCGATATTCTTACAAATGTCTCTGAGATGGCAGATCTTGATATAACGGTCAATGTGGTATCTAAGGCTATTTCTTCTTTAAAATCATCAGTTTCCAATACCCCAGATCAGATCCCAGCTTTGTTTTTAAGAAAAACTACTTCATCTTTGTCACTACCTTTATCGCTTTTCTTTAACATGACTCTGAGGCGAGGAAGAGTTCCACAAATTTGGAAGAAAGCTGTTATTACTCCAATTCATAAAAAGGGTCTCAGAAACACCGCACTTAACTACAGACCAGTTTTGCTGACTTCAGTTATCTGCAGAACTCAAGAGCATATCATTCACAATTATATGACCAGTCACTTAACCATTTAAGCACCATCTAATATCTGATGACCAGCATGGCTTTGTGAAACGGAGATCTTCCCTAACCCAACATTTCACTTTTCTTAATGAGTTTACAGCCCAGCTGTCGAAATACCATGTGTTACATCATTTACTTTCTATATTTTTGGCTAAATAGATGTTATTTGTGAGAATGTGTGTTAGCGAGAGGTACTCTCTTCAGGTACCATCCTTCGCATTAATTGTAATAAATAAGTAAAGTTAGTCATATAATTATTTTAATGAAGTAAAATGAATTCAAAAAAGTCTTTAGGAAGATACAAATTGCTTTTTAGATAAGAATATTATTGATAGTGGAGATTTTAAAAATAATCTTATGACTGAACCTTTTAAAATCAGTTGATATAATAGATAATAGAAGAAACATCAAATAAAAAATCAGAAACTTGTTGGAGAACCATATTTTATTCATGTGATGTTATTACAAAATACTTTAAAATTCAACTTCAGAATAAAAAAACTTTTCAAAAACATTTTAACTTTGCCAGAAAAATTGAAGAGACTTCAAATAAGAAATATAGGAGAAATAAAAATATAAGAGTGGTTTTCTAAAGTGCAGAATAGAGGTGTTAGAATTTGATTAAAAATTCAAGTTGGATGTTTCATTATCTTTATTTGCCTGTCTCATTTCTTCATGTTTTTGCGCAAGACGTTTTCTTAAAGCAATTTCTTCAAATTGAAGTTTCCTTAAGACATCAGTCAAGATACTTTTTAGATGATCTGTAGTTTCTTCACATTCATGAAGATTAGCTTCATACTTGTTTTCTGGAGTTTCATTAGTTGACATTTTGGAAATTTCTCAGTTTTATGAAGAAATATGTCTGTAATAGAATGAACGATAAAAACAAATAAATACATTTATATGATAAAAAATATTTTAAAAAATTATATATTTAAGAAACAAATGCATACTTAGATGTAGTTTGAACTAAATTATTTATACCTAGAAAATCTCATTTCAAAAAAGCTTTAAAGTGAGTGAAGATTTCTATTCATAAAATAGCATTAAGGACTTATAGAAAACTTTAATTAGAGATATTTTGAGCATCTAAAATAAATAATAAATTCTATGTAATGTTATGAATCTATAAACAAATTTTATTAATAAATAGAATATAATTATTAGGAAATTTCTGAACTACCAACAGTGTTTATATCAGTTTATATGAAGTTATTTCAAGATTGAAAAGCTAAATCAAGACAGAAAAATAACTAAATTGTATTTTAAAATTCTTTCTATCTTTTAGTTTTATTCAAAAACAACATTTTGAAACAAAGTTCAAAGTTAAACAAATAATTTAATAACAAAGATTTATAAAAAAAAAAATCTTTTGAAATTGGTCAAAAATATAAAAAAATTCGTTTTTATTAAAAAATTGTTTTTTTTCAAACAATTGTTATTAATTAATAGTTGTTAGCATCAGTTTTATTAAAAACTTCTTCGCAATTGCAAAAGTATTTTGTGATTCAGTTTGACTTTATAAAAAACACAGTGTTCATTAACAATAACAACAATTAAAAAAATCTAATTAATCTTTTAAAAAATACTTTCAGAAATTGTTAATTATAAATAATTCAATAAACAATAATATAAATAATAAAAATTCCCGTAAATAAAAGCACACCATTCAACTTGCGTAAGAAAGTATTCACTGCAAACATCGAAATAGTATAACAGCAAATAAGGAATTTAAATTAAACTAAAATGGTCATAAGCGATTTAATAAATGAAACCTTTAATTAGTTACTTTTTTGGTAACTTCTATAAGCTTTCATTCAAAAATATGCACCAAACAGAATATGTAAAAGCAAGTTAAGGAAAATATTTGTCAAATCAAAGTTTATTTACCTTTTATGTGGGCCAAGTTAAGTTGTAAAAGTTGGCTGGTAGTACAAAACAATTAGGTAAAATGAAAAAATAATTTTCTTTTCAGAAATAAAAAATCATTGTCATATTTGTATCACAAACTTTGTTTAAAGACACTTTGGTTAAAGTTTTAGCTTGATTTTAAAAATCAGAATAGCCTAGATCTTCTATAAGCAGAATTGTTTCAGACGTCATCTTGAACCACTTTTTCTGTGTGTTAGAAGTATATGCTGGTTTTCATACTACACTCATGCATACGCATTGGCTTTGATCATAGTAGAAAATAGCCTTCACTAAAGTATTTCTACCCTTAGGACTCACTGCTAAGTGACACTGTTTAGTGACCTGGTACAGTGACATACAGGTCAGTAGATTGTAGATTTAATGTATACTCTCACAGCCTTTACTTCTATCAAAGCAACCACAAATCAGTAGCCTTAATTACATATATTTGGGAAAAGTACTTTCGCACCCAGTAGCTCGATAGACGTAGTACACCGAGTATTTGACGACAAGATTATCAAAGCACAATGATTCAATCAGCCTCGTCATTACTTTATATATCAAATTTACAAAGAGAGCAATCAGGTACACTTTTTATTGATCAGAAAATAGTTCAAAGAATATGTTGGTAACTTGATGGTTACATAGGTAAGAACATTTAGAATCAGCAATAGTCATTATTTTGAAACGTTCGAAAAATTTCTAAAGCAATCACTCAAATTTGTATAAGATTAATAATAATTTCATTAATTTTGAAAATAAAACTTTTCAAAAATCATTTCATTAAAGCAACAATGAGTAATACAAAAACCAAACTTTTTGTGAAGATGACCCAACTGAAGAAACCTTATAAAAGTTTACAAACACCATAATAATAAACGAATAATTGACCAAGATGCAATTATTCAACTTATTTTCTCTGAAGTCACTTCACTTTATTTTGTTATTGTTGGCTGTTGTCAAAAGCCTGGTTATTATCTGTAAGTTTATCCTGATTTTCGTTGTATTCAGTTTGCTGTTTGTTTATTTTAGTAGCTTGTTCGACCACAACATCAAATGGTGCTTGATGTTCCAAAAGATCATTTTGTTGGCTGTCATAATTAGCCTGAAGTGAAATAGTTGTCTCTTCAATCTTACTGGTTTTTTGTTGATGTTTCTGAACAGCTGTTTTTAAAGAATTCTCTTCAAATTGAAGTTTCAGGATGTAATCTTCGATTTCACTTATTAGAGTTCGAATAGTGGTTTCACATCTATCCATGGCTTCTATATAAATATCTTTAATATTTGAAAAACCTGTAAAAATATATTTAGATTTAATCTTTAAGTTTAAAAATAAAAATTAAGATTATTTCAGCGATTTAGAACATTTTTCAACCATTAGTCTGATAGATTTAAACGAATTTTTAAAAAGCAATTAAATAATATTTAAATGATCTTGTAGAAAGTTAATCAAATTTTGATAATAATAAAAAAATATTTGAATTAAGATAAAAAGAGTTATAAATAAACGTTGATAAGTCTATCAAAGTTATAACAAAATTTCCAAGTGAAAAATATAACTTATAATTCACGTAATTAGTTCAGTTTTAAATTATAAAACATATGAACCAATAATATGAGAACAGTTTATACATTTTTCTGCCATTTGTTTTTTGGCAGGTCTTTCCTAATTATAATGTATAATATAAAATAGTTAATAAAATATCATTTTTATATCTGATTCCATGCATGATGCAGATGATAAGTTATATAGGTTTTATAGCGGACAAGAAACAATATGGTTTCAAAAAGACAATTAAAATATCTCAAGTATCATAGTTTATCATAAATTAAAGTAGAAAAATAGTAACACTGCTGAAGCCTAAAAAATATAAGTTATCAAAAGTACAAAATATATGGGAAAAAGTAAAGAAAATAACATTATATATCACTTGTTTTATATATGTATATTACAAAATTCCTTAAAAATAGAAAACAAAAGCAATTTTTACATAAAAGTACCATTTAGAGACATTGTTTGACTTATTTTAAGTACATTTTAAGTTTTCATAAAATAATAATAATATTAAAAACCACTAATTGCAAATAAGTTTACAAATATAAACTTTTAATATATTTAGGAAATTCAATATCATGAAAAAGAATATAAGATCATTTAAAGTAAACATTAATCAAAAAATTAAAAGGTTAAAAACAATAATTTAAATAGTTTTTATCCTTTAAATAATTTTGGAAAACTACAATTTATTTTCAAATTATCATTACTATATTATCAACAAAACTAAGTAATATTGATATATTTTCATATAAGCATCCCATTCAGGTAGAAAGCAGTCAACTCTAAAACAGATCTTTAAAAACTTTTTTTAAACTAAAAAATATTGTTGAAAAAATCTTTAAAAAAGCCAAGATTACTTTTGATAATGTTTTCGAATAGGTGAAGTATCAAACACAAGTCAGTAATTACTTTTTTTATTAAATATATACAATCAATTCTAGTTGATATTTTACAATTATATATTTAATAGTTATAAATATTTATAAGATTAGATTTAAAAATTAGTTTTAAAACAACTCTTTTCATTACACTTTGATTTGAAAATAGAAGAAATTAACATTTTTTGCTTTTTTATGTAAAATATATCTAAAGTATTTGTTTTTAAACTGATAATATCTTACATGTACTGCTTTGATTTTAATTTTAAAATAGATCTCACAAAATAAATTCACAAAAATCTCTCAACCATTTTTGTAAACAGTTGATTTCTGAATTATATTAAATTTGAATCAGTTTGTACTATTTGCTAGAAATTCTTTACAGAGTTCAAACAAATTTCATTGAAAAGTTTGTATCTTTTAATATTTTACAAAATTATGCAAACTAACTCATAACTTTACAGATAGAATTATTTTGTAAACTGCATACACACTTTAATCAAGCTAGAAGATTTTAAGAGTAATACCTTAAAACACACTTTTAGTATTCTATAAAAGTGAAAGCAAAAGGAACTGACGATGGAGTAAGACAGGTTCACTAGAGTTACTTTTTATTGGTTCCTGTCAAATAGGTTTGCAGATTAATGTTCCAAATTGACCAAACCGGTCTTTAAACCATATTATTCGTAAGATATTTAAACCAAAGTTATTCAAACACCAAAAACTCTTTATAACGTCTAGCGAATACACAAATGTAATTAAACCATCAAATTCCGGCTTTAATTTTACTGATTAATTTCATTTATTATATAAATATATATACATCTCTATTCAACTAACTCCAAAATTTTATAAATAAAAAATGATAAATTATGTGAGGAAGACTTTTTAAATTTAATTAAATCGGAAAAGTCCTGTTCATCAGTTGAAATTTTAGTTTTTAGCACAAAATAAAAGCAACAATTTCGTTACTGATATGTTGTTCAAAAACGGAAGTAAGAACTTTAAATTATGCTCAAATTTAAGTTTGCATGTTTATTTTTTTGATTCTTACTAATACGTAAAATGCCATTTATTTATTTTATTCAAGACATGGCTGCAAATGACAAATTATACAATCCTCATGGCAAACACAAAATAATATGAGTACAAAAAGATAATGAAAAAGTCTCAAGTATCACAGTTTAACATAAATTGATGCAGAAAATAAAATAGTACAAAGGTAGGTATAAGTTAACCAAATTAAGAGGAAAACAGAATCAATGAAGAAAATCAAGAGACTGGCATCATTATAACTCATTTAATGACGAATATATCGAAAAAATTGAATTTTTTATGAAACTTTTTTCTATATGCAATAGAAAAGATTCTTTTTTCTCCCTCAAAATGAATCTTTCATAACTTGAATTTTTCGTTTTATTACACAGCATCACAGACAGAAAAATTATTATATCATATTATTTAAAAAATCTTTATTGTGGTAAAATCTTCTTCTTATAAAAGGTTTTCATTTATTTAAAAAATCTCCTTAAAACGTTTAAACTAATGACTCAGTTTTTCTACAAAAGTATTTACTGAAAAACAGTTGATATATCATTTACAGATGCTAACGTCTATATGTACTCAAAGTAAGATAATTTTATGGTTCTAATTTAAATCAATTAGGAGTATATAAAGATGCTTCTTTTTGTACCATTAAGCTTATATATACAGTAATAGTTTGATTTAGTAGCAGTTTTATAGTCGAATTATTTATTATAGTAGATGCAAAGGAGATTGACTGAAAAGAGCACCTCTCGTAACACACGTTCTCGCAAATATTATAATTATATTAAATAATCTAGATGGATATATATAGAAAGATAGATGTAGTGCATCACACTTCAAGAGTCACCCTACAATATAACTGTTCATTATTATATAAAATGTAAAAGTTGAATGATGATAAAATGATGGATCATTTTTGGACGCTAGTATTTGCTGTGATCGATTTCAGCAACAAAAATATTAATTTGATATCTTTAAAACTTATTTCATGTTGATACAGTTCTTCTAAAACTATGTAACTGCAATAATAAGTAAAACAATAAATTTCTTTAAAAAATCAACACAAATGGTTGTTGTTCACGGACAATTTTTTAGTTTATGGTGTTTTTAAATATTCAATTTTTGGTTTTCTTGCCAGCTTCTTTCTTATTTGTTCTTTAACTTCGCCATTCTTTGCATAAGAATTTCAAAATATAATTTATTTATTTTTAGCTTTATTTTGGTATAAAGTTTCTAAATTTAGAAGCTTTTTAGATACTTATCGAATATTGAGATAATTCGAGAACTTTCTTTTACTCAAAGTTAATATGTTGGAGATTTATTCTTAGCTTTCTTGATAAGATTTTTCTTAATAGGTTTCTTTGCTAATTTTAGCTAATTCTTTAGCTAATTTTTCAAAAATTGCTAATTTTTGTTATTTGACATAATTTACCAACATTAGATATTTAAATGAATATAATTTATAAATAATAAAAATATATTACATTTATTATATGTATATAAATTATATTTTGTTTCTGTGGGAACTAACTATTTTAAATGATACTTCATCATAAGACCGATCTTTAAAAGTTAATCAACATTTTTAAGAAAGTTTTGGTTGAAGCAAAAAAAATAAAGAACTTTTTGTAAATGATAAAAGTCAATCTTGTAAGCCAACTTAATGTTTATGTGTAAAGTACGATTAAACTAAAAATGAAGCTTTACACTTGTTTATTACTAGTAAAGTTGTTTAAGCAGATTTGGGATAACTTATTTTTAAATATTTATGAAATATTTTGTGAGTAAAATAAAGCTTTTGGTTTCTTTCAATATCGACGATCATCATTTACATCTACTTGCGGTTACCAAAATTACTTTACCAAACAAACTAAAAATAACTTTCTTTTTATATTATGAAATGTTTATATATAAACAACTTTGTTAGACAACCAACTTTATTCAGTTATCGCTGTGGACGTTGATACTCAATTTTTGTTTTGTTTTGTTTCTAAATTTTGTTTTTTTATTGATTTATCATCATAATTGAAAATGTTAAGTTGTATCTACAGTTACAAAACTTTATAAACTTAGTTTAATGGCATTGTAAAAAGAAATGAGAATTACAAAAAATGTGAATTTACTGAAAGAAAAACTAGAAGCAGTTTCTGTAGTCATGTAAACATTTTTTTATCGTTTTCAAAAAGGTTTTTTGTAATAATTTGTAATGATATTTCAACAAAGTAATGAAATGATAAGCCCGAGAAATAGATGTTTAGACGGCGAAAATATGAAAAATAGAAAAGCAGATCAAGATTTACACAATGGATATGAGAGATGGTTAGACGTGAAGAAGCTGGAAAGATCTGACAAAGATGGGCATAAATTCAAGACTGCTTAAATAGGGAACTGGGCTCATAGTTACATCCTACTGATATATCGTACTTGTACGCATGTCTAAATGAAAAAGCTCGTGGTGGTTACTAAAATCATTTTATTAAAGATCAACCATAACAGAGTGTCGACAAGAAGGGTTACGGACCAACGCCCTGGGAAACCAATATCGATCCAATACCAAATCAATCTCTGCTTCATTTTAGTTATCGGACGATAATAACAAATTATTAAGATCTAGACAGGGAAAACGTCATGACCTAAAAAAGTGGCTTCAGTTTATGATGAGATCTTTCGGAGACCGGAGTTCTTTCCAGGTTAAATTAGATGATTTTAGCTTCAAACATTTCTAGGCTTACGTTTACATACTAGTTCCCACTACGTTATAACATATAAGTGGCTGAATTTACCACGTGCTTTATAATCATATGATTTCAAAATTTGGTGGTAAACTTTCTCATTCGATATTTTGTATATAGTTTCCTTCACATTTATTACTTTTCTTCTATTTATTTTTAATGTACTTTATGGTTATAACTTTGCAACTGTTTTTTATTTATCTTAGCTTTAAATGTAGCTTTATTATCAGTTTATTTCTAATTTATATTGAAAATCTGAATTTGTTTGAAGTTTTTGCTAAAAATTGTTTACCTTAGTTTTCATAGCAATCAAATAAACCTAAAGAATTTGATAGTTTTTATATCTCTTAAAAACCGGTTAATTATATAAATGTTTTGAACAATATTGTAATAGTCTACTTAATACTTAAATATTTTAAGTAGTTTTGTTCACATATCTTAATTAATTTAATTTGTTACTTACAATCATTTTATTTTAAATTGACTCAATTTTCGTGCTTTTAAAATTAGATTTTTTGAAATAGTTGTCAGTAAATACAAATGTTAAACTATAGAAAGAAACTGCTATTACTTTGTTAAACTCACTCTACTAGTGATGTTGTCTTGCATCACTTAGCCATCATCAGCTTCTTTGGTTTGACCAAACTGATAGTTTCTACTTTTTGAATCTTCTAATAAAGTTTTACCTCTGAAATAACAAACAAAGAAGAAAACGTGTTTAGTGAGTTTATGGATCTTATTCTAAATTCAAACTGACAACTAGACTTTTATAAAGAAGCTTTATTTATTTTTTTTGAAATTGTGCTTACTTGTATTCCTATTTATTCATGGACAAGCTAGTTAATATAACTTCCTAGCTTGTTGGTTTTTACTTGATAGTTTTAGTTTTATCATGAAAAATTTAACTTATATAAAAATTACTTTTTTCCCAAAAGTTATCATTTTTAGTTTGATTTATATATTTTTTTAAATTTTAATGTCTTTTTTGAGTGACATAATGTATAATTTTAATTATAGGAAGAATGAAATAATTATATCTTAATATATATATAGAACAGCATGAATTATTAACTACTTGATAATATGATCATATTATAATATGCTAATGGTATTGTTTGATGACTTTCGCTAATTTTATTGAGAAATTGACTTATTAATATACGTTTATAGTATTAAGATGCTTAAATATTTATATATTAGTAAATAAGATTAAAGACATCTTGTTGATTATGACAGCTTACCAGGTTTTGCAAGTTGGTACATAATTTCCAGCTGTATTTGATAATTACTGGGAACTATTTTAATTGATTTGACATTTGTAATTTCACAAAACTGCAAATTTACCAAACTCACTGAAACATGGAACACAATAAAATAACTTATGAAGCTTCTCTCTATATTTGTAATTTAAACGAGGAAATTGATGAATTTGAGATATACAATTTGTGCAGCCCGTTTGGTGAATTAGAATCTGTCATGGTGGTACGTGATAAAGATAAAGAACTCAAATCACTGGGATCTGCTTACGTCAACTTTCTACACCGATATTCAGGTCTTTCAATTTAACGACATTCTTTTATGATAATTTAAACCAAGCTTTAAATAACAGCTGAAAATGCTCTGAAAAAATTACACAGTCTAGAACTCCGAGGTCAACAGTTATGTGTTATGTGGAATCCTTGTGACAAAGAAATTTACAAAGCTGGATCTGGTAACATCTTTATCAAAAACTTACCTATTTCAACAGACCCACTAAAACTTTATCAAGTTTTCTCTCCCTTCGGAAAAGTTCATTCCTGCAAAGTTTGTGAAATACTTTCTGAGTTTATTGGTTATCTGATGTTTATTGATTTTTCAGATATTTTACAACAAATCTATCTCCATGGGTTTTGGACTTGTCCACTTTGAAAATGAAGCTTCTATAGAACCTACACTAAAACATTTTAGCACCATGAGTTTGAGTGAAAATGATGTCTCTGTTTGCAAGTTTCAAAATGAATCTGAGTTAGATACTTTAGTTTCTAAGCTGTTTGTGAGTCTTTATGTTAAGAGATTCTCTAATCAATTGGATGAAACTGGTTTGAAAGAGTTGTTTCAAACATGTGGGGAAGTGAAAAGTGTTAAAGTGATGAGAGATAGTGGAGGCAAGTCATTGGGATTTGGTTATGTTAATATGTACACTCACTATGAAGCAGAAAAGGCTGTCGAAGAACTAAACGGAAAAACCTTGGAGAACGGAGGTGAATATTATATCTTATACCTGATCATGAATTTATCGTTTTAAATGATTAAAAAAAAAATTATTTTTTGTGCAGATACCCTTTGCGTTGAACGATTAAAAACTAAGGAAGAAAGATCACAAAAAGTTCAAGTATTATCGGAAAATAAAAGCGCAAACAATTCAATCGATCATGATGCATATACTCCTCAAAGTTTGCTTAATCCTCCTAACAACAATCCAATCACCCGACCGCCACCACAAGAGGAGATAAACAAGTGTCGTGAGTGAAATGATTGTTTCATTTTAAAAATCAGTTTATCGGATTTAGTTGTTCAACTGTAAAAGCGGAGAGCAGTTAGAACTACATTTAGATTTACACTCCAATTAAATTATTTCTTTTGGTTTTTTATTTAGATGCTGTTTTCTTTCAAAGGGCCCTTATTGTTTGCTCACCACAACAAGCTTATAAAGTAGCAAACAAGATTTTAGAAAGGAATCTTGTTGATTGTGTGTCTTTGATGGAAGATAGTTGGGAAATTGATGCCCAAATCCAAGAGATTATGATAAGTTCTGAATCTTAGTAGTTTTACGTAAATTACTTTTTTAAATCTTAGTTTTATTGTTTTTCTTACTTGTATTGTTGCTCGTAAAACTTCTCAATAATTAAGATTTTTCTTTAAGTACTAAAATCAAGTTATTTATCTCAGTTGTTTTTATTATACTATATGAAGTTGATAAACAAATTATAAAAATTTGTTTACATGAAGTTTGGTAGCAATGAAATGTCAATAAGAATTAAATCGCTTCAAATTCTGTCATCGTAAAAATTTCAGCTTTGTATTTTATTTAATAAAACAAAGGATTAAATTAGGATTTTTGAGTGAAGTTTAAATTTTTCTTAAACATTTTATTACTTCTAAAATTAAGCATTACTTTTGTCGAGGCTTTTCAATACTCAGAATCAAGCATTAAGACACAACACGAATACCCCCTATCAGCAAGATTTACAATCTCCCTTCAAACTGAAATTGCATATATGCACGTTAAATAAACTAATTTCTTTTATTTTAAATTTATAAAATATCTTTTGTCTAAAACTTGTTTTATCAAATTTGTAGCAAAATCATCTTTAATTTATTTATTTCAACTTTTATTTGACAAGAATTAAAAAGTTCTATAAAAAAGTAGATTTAATTTTAAGTAATAGTTTTTATATCATTAAGTTTAAATTTTTCTAATCAAAACCGGAATAACATTTTCATGACGTTTTAAATTGATCATAAATAGTTGAGAAAATACTTATACAAGAAGAATGAACAAATATAAGGATTTTGTAGAAATATACAAAATTAAGATGTTTTTAAGAAAAGGTTTTATATAGATCTATAATATTGCAGAATTTTTATTAAAGATTTATAAAAAAAAGTCTTTAAATTATAAATCAGTAAAACAAGTTGGAAGACTGTTTAATTATTAATTAAACTTTTCCTTTGAAAGATTGAATGAAATGAGAGCTAAATAGAATTAATAAAAACTTTGTTTAGCAAAAGTGGTTAATAGTTGGACTTAAAAAATGACCAATTAGTTGACGATTTGTTTGAAATATTCATAAAATTTTCTTTGTCTCTACGAAAAAACGGTATACTACTATTACTAAAAAACCGCCGCAAAACACTTTGAGACGAAGCATCTTCGAAAAAACGTTCTACAGGATAATCCGTAGAACTATTCTCGGAGCCATGCACCTTCGATTTATTCTTACATGGCTCATAGTCTAAGACACAAATATTTGTCAATAAATGGCTTTGTTGATCTCATCTCAAATTTATCAAACTTATTTTTGACTCATTCTATTGTTAAATAAGATCTAAAAACTCACTGAACAAGATGTAGAAGCCGACAGCGACAAAACAAGCTGAAAGAGTTACTCCTGATAATATTCCAATCGCTGAATCTGTTTGATTTTTAAAAATCACTAGATGTATTCATTTTATAAAAAACAAATAAACTAACTTCTGGAATATCTCATTTCTTCTGCGATTGTCGAATCTATAAAAAGCCAATTTTCACTTTCATAAGCTACAAGAATAATAAAAAAAAATCTGACTTATTAAACAAGATGGACACTCAAAGCTAGACCAGTTTGCATTGTTCAGGCATAATTGAGAGGTGGCATTAACCACATATTCCTTAGAAGCACATGAAAATGTTCGTTCACATTTTGCACCGCAAGTTTTAGTTGGCGAGGAATAGCGTACTCTTAAAAAACGTACATCACTACAAACATCCAGTTGCGGGCATTCTGTTGAAAGTGTTGCATTTAATACAATTCTATAAAATAGTTTATTATTTGAATAATGGAGTAAAACTGTAAATAATCTCATCAACAAACGGTACCTTGAAGTTGAAGTGTTATCGAATAAATTGTTTTAGTGTAATAACCATTTTGTAACACTACATCAAAAATTGTATTATTATCATTAATATCAACAGTCGACAAATTTGCTGAAAGATTTGCTGCTTTTTGAGAAGCCATTATGAAATGAAAACTGAAAATAACTTCAGATGATAAAATTGAAATTGATAGTTTTCAATCTCAATTAGCTAGATGCTAAAACTTAGTTTCTTGAAAGTTTGAAATAAAAAGCTTTTAGAATTATTAAAAAATGTCAACAACTTACTAAGAATGCATCATGATTTGATTGATTTTTAGTAACAAATGTAAGTAGTTGTTGCTGAGTTCTAATATTTCGAATTTAAACAAATTACAAAAGTAATTATTTTCACCTGCCACATATAACATTTTCATATTCATAATCAAAATTTCGACAAGACAAGATAGATGTTGTCACATTGTAGTCACATTTCATTATAACCGGTGAACCCTATCAAAAAATAAAATTTAAATAAAATATTTGGAAACACAAACAAGTTTTCAACAAACTGAAAAGTCATAAATAAGACAATATAACGATAAAAAAGAGAATTAAAATATTTCAACATCAGACTAGTCTATCAAACCTTTAAATTATTTATATTTCTAGCTCTCCATAATATATTAAAGTTGAAAGATGGTAACTGAGTGAATAGAATATTTAATTGCAGTTTAACAGGAAAGCCAATCACTTGTGAAAATGTAGGAGCAGTTGAAAGAACATCCGATATTTTATACGCTGAAAAGTTCATGTAAAAATCGTCAACTAAAACCATTATTAAAACTGAAATCAATTGAACAAAAGTAAACATGTCAAAGTTAATTTCAGTGATGATAAATTTGAAGGTAAGTACTTTACAAGATTTAAATCACAAAATTGTATTGGACATACTTGGCTGGCAGGTGGGACATACTAATTTCTTATTCCATTCTCTATTTTCCTGACAAATTGCTCCGGTAGATGATGGATTATAAAACTTTTCAGCATCACATAAATATGTAAATGTACAATTAGTTTCACAAGGAGACTCAGAATATAAGTTCAAAACTTCTTTGGAACATTCATCAAATAAAGGACAATCTAAATAAAGATAGTTAAAGATTTATCCTAAAAATATTTGTAGTTTTAAAGTTTTGCCTAAAAATTTACAAACAGTAAATTATAAGTTGAAGTGTTATATAAAAAATTATCAACAAATTGAAGACTTTAGTTTTTCTTCTATTACTTTCAAATAAACATCTTATTAATGACAAATGTTTTAATAATTATATAAAAACTACAAACTAAAGTTTCTATTTCAATAATCACAAGACTAATACAATATTTTAAAATAACTATTCACAAAAATATTTATAAGATACAACAACCATCTAAAATTGGATTTTTGACAAAACTACTACTTTTAAGTTACTAAGAATCAATATCTAATAGTCTTTTAGAAAAATTAAACCATATGTTTATTAGATAAACAAGTCAAATCAAAAATAAACATGTGTGTCTTAAATCACAAAACATGTTTCTCATACCACTACATAAAATAACTTCTCATAAACTACCTCTGACTTCAGACAAGTTCAAGGAAATCTCCACCAACGTATTAGATACCAAAGTTGCATTGTAGCTATAAATTTCAAAATGTTTCTTGATTATTATCAAGCTGTTTTCAACTTTAACCGTTTAATTTACTTTATTTAGATTACTTAAAAAGTTACAATTCTTAATAAACATAATTTAAGAGTTAATCATAAAACTAACAATTTGTTAAATCTGATTCTCAAGCTTTTGATAAAAATATGAAATCTTCAACCTGGAATCAACAGAATTCTGATTTGTGATGGGAGAGCAAGCCAGCACTGATTTTTCATCATTATTTTCACATTTCATAATATATGTGGAACTCTGTCAAGAAAATAAGCTTCAACAAGCAATTTACATTCCCCTAAAATTATTCTAAAAGTGATAATTTATAATTAATAAAGAATTATTAAAACTCTTTTGTAATAAAAATTCAAACATCAAACCTCTATTTTATCAGTACTTGAAGCTTTCCATAATATTTCAAAGTTAAACGATGGTAAATGATTGAATATGATACTGAAATGAGAAGAAAATGGAATATTGATAGCTTGTAAAACTTTAGAAATAGTTGATGAGTTTCTTAGTACATCATATGCTAGAAAAGAATCAAAAGTTAAGAATTAAAATATTTATTAATTTGAAGATATTTTGAATTCATTTTTTTTTGTTTTAAATATTATGAGTTGAGATAATTTGTAAATGATAGCTTGAAGGTTGAAACAGTGAAATTAACTTACAAAGACAGGTAGGACATCTCAAATCTGTATTCCATGTAGCATTGTTTTGACAATTTGCTTCAAACGACGAAGAATTGTAAAGTTTTATAATTTCACATTCATATCTACTTCTACAACTTAAATCACAAGATATAGAAGGATTGGAAGTAACTTGTCTTCCTGAACAATTACCGACTGATGTACATTCTGGTTAAAACAGAGTAAAGATTTTGTCAAAACGTCAATTATATTAAAATCGACCAAATAAAACCGTTGCTAGTTACTTACTGAGTTGTGAACCTAAGGCTGATAAAAAAGCTGAAAATGTTAAAAAAAATACAAAGAAAATCAAAATATTCTTCATCGGGCAATTGTAACTTCTGTAATAGTACAAAATAATTGGAAAATTATTATTTCTTAAATGATGCATTATCGATAAAAATCACTTTGAAATTTATTAAAATAATGTAGGAGCAAGTACAGAAGTCTTTTTTATAATCTTAAGTTTTTTATAATTATTATCTTTGGTTTGTAAAACTTTTTTAAAAACTATTTAGATAAATTTATCAAAACAGTAAGTATTTACAAAATGTTGCAACAAAGTTATTACAAAATTAAACAAAAATATTTTCAATTCTAGCAATAACAAAACTTAATAAATATCATTTTTTTTAAATACAACATGTAAGCATAAAATAAACCTGATATTAATATTATTAAATTCTTAAGATTACTTATTATTAAATTGAAAGGTTATTGACTAAATTTTTATATAGAAAAACTTTTCTTAGATATTTTGTACTTTAATAAAAAATCTTAACATGATAAAGCAAAAGTCAGAAACAATAAAAAGAAGTAAACTCGCTCAGCAAATATACTTTTATTTTAAAGTATAAACATTTTTATCAAACTTATAAATATCAAAACAACTTAAAGAAATCAAATACTTAAAAAAATAATTTTGAGTTCATTTGTCAATTGTAAAACTTAAATAACTTAAATTAAATAATTTTTCTAAATTTCGTGAAATATAAAGTAAATACATATACTACAATATTATTTCATACTTGATGAAATTCCAAAGTCGAGAATCTGTTTTTTTAATATTTTTACATCGGATTATTTCTGTTTTAGCAAAATTTAATACAATCTTAAAAACCATATCGTATTGTGTTTAATTTTTTTTTTGTCAAACAGTTAAGAAACAAGATAACAATTACGAGTGTGAGTTTTCTACAAAATATTTTAACATCTAACTAATGAAAAACCTAATAATCTAAATAAATTATTTTTTATTTTATAGTTTATAAATTATAGTTTATTTCAAAAGAAAGAAAAGTTTAAATAAATTTATCATCAGATTTATTGTGGAACACTGATTTTACTACTTAGCCAATTTAAATTAAATCAAAACACAAGAATGGCGTTTCCAAAAAAGTTATTGCAAATTATTATTATATGAAAAATAATAAACAATAATAAAATACCATTTCTTGATATCAATAAAACTTAAATTTATTAAACTTTCAATCATAAATTTGATTTTATAACGATTTCAAGGGGATTTTTTTGTTGCAATTATAGATATTGTAAGACTAGTAATTTTATAATTATAGTATATCAATATTATCGTAACTTATGAAACGAAACTAAGCTGATCAATCCAAAATCAAAACCTACTTTTTGAAGTAAAGGAAATGCTAAACTATTTTTAATGAGTCATAATTGTCAAATGTTAAATAAATATGGGAAATTCTTCGGTTACTTAAACTAAAACATTTATACAGATTTTAGGGTATCTATAAACAAGTGAACTTCTTAAGAAAGCAAATTTGAGAGAAAAATTAAGTAAAACAAATAAAAAAAGAAAGATTAATCAGTATATAATAAACACTGCAAGCATTTAATTTTTGTATCTAAATGCTGATTTTTTGCTTACCCACTCTTCACTGTTTATTTTTGCTTTCTATTTACCTATTATACTTTACATTTTTCTATTTCTATACGCGTCCATTTTTACATGTCTAAACAATATTGATCAATATAAATATAAAATGACCAATTCTTACAAATTTAATACCAGTAGAATTGGAATGATACAAAAATATTTATTTTATGAAATAAGTAAGATAGAAGTAGATAGTAGGACAACATGATAGTTTTTCAAGAAAGCTTTACTAAGAGTAATTTTAAAAAGTGATCACTTGTCAAAATCGAAGTATTAGCTTTTTTATAGCTGCTAGTTAGACCAGTCAAAAACGACTTGACATTTGCAATCGAGGCTAATTTGCTTATAAAGATAATTGAAGTTATCAGTCTGATCTCAATGTAATAAATAATCAAGACTTACAACAACAAAAAACCCAATGTCATTATCAATTAAACTTAGAATAACTTATTACAGTAAATCTTTCATAGAAAACTTTATTAAAAGTTAATGTAGCGTCTTAATCTTTAAAATTAAAATAGAAAAATGATGTTGAAAAAAAGTGATTAGAGTTTGGCAACATTTTCAAGCTTTTATAAACTGAAATTGGCTTATACAGCTTAAGTAAAACTTAAAAACATCAATTTTATTTATCTTAGTAGTTTATTAATCGATTTAGCAGTCTATTAATAACCAGTAAAATGTGGTAGAAAAAGTTACAATAATTTGGATTACAAAATAAAAAATATTTTTTAAAGCTTATTCGTACGTTTTTGCCTCTCAGGAAACAATTTTCATTTGAAATTTATTTATTTATTACAATAAATGCAAAGGAGGGTGCCTGAAAACAACACCTCTCGCTAACACACATTCTCACAATTAACATCTATTTAGTCAAAAATATAGAAAGTAAAAGATGTACCAATGGTTTTTCGATATCACTCAAAGCATATAACAGTGAACTATTACATAGAATGTTATTAATATAAAAAAGAGAAAAAAGTCATAGTTTAGAAATGACAATGTTGGCAATATTATAACGGTTCAACTTCTTCTTGAACAACGCGAGTGATTCTGACATGACAATGTCAGAAGGCAGCTGGTTCCATGTACCAATTGTGCGATATGAGAAAAAATTCGCTCTGATTAAAGTACCATGTGATATGGGTTTATTAAGATGTAATGTGTGTCGTCTGAGTTGATATAACCTAAGGGAAGGACTAATGGAAAAGAAATCATCAAACTGAAGTTCAATTAAATTGTGGATAATTCAAAAAATAAGAATTAAGTTGTATTTAACTCGTCAAATTTCCAAAGTATTTAAATTGAAGAAGCTAAGACGATGTTTATAACTATCGTATTTATTATTAAGTTTCCTGCATACCAATCTCGTGAATGTTGCCTGAACAGATTCGATTTTTTTGATATCACTAACTTGATATGGCACTCATGCATTAACATTGTATTTAAAAATTGGACGTAATAACAATTTGAAAAGATTGATAAAAAATCATAGGTCCTTAGAATTAAAGATCTTTATAATAAGGAAGACAAGGTTGGTTGATTTTGCAAAGATTTTGGAAACATAATCGCGTCATTTAAAGTCAGATGAAAGAGTAAGGCCAAGGTCTAGGACCGAAGATACTCGTTGAATAATAAATCTGCTGATGGAGTATTGGTTCAAGCAATTTACAGCTGGTTTACGAGAAAAAGTTATAAGTTCAGACTTGTTGGGCTGGATTCTGAGCTGCCAATTCGTAGACCAGTTTTCTACAGTGTGTAGTGCAGTTTGAAGTTTTGAAGGATTACAAGATAATAGCTTGATATCATCTGCATACACAAACACTCTGACATCATCTACTGCTACTAATCTTCTGATGAGGTCTTCGATGAAAATTGAAAAAAGAGAAGGGGACCCAGAACAGAACCCTGAGGAACACCACTAGTGATTTGACTAGAAGCAGATAAAGATACACCAGTTTGTTGGGTTCTACCTGATAAGTAATCTTCAATCCATTGTAAGATAAAGCTGTTGATTTTTGAGTTTTTTAATACAGTAACGAGCTTAATGTGTGGGACAGAATCAAACACTTTAGCAAGATCGAGGTATATGATGTCACAAGAAGTATTACTTTCATAATGGGCTGTAAGCTCATTAAGAAAAGTGAGCTGTTGAGTCAGGGAAGATCTCCGTTTCACAAAGCCATGCTGGACATCAGATATTAGATGGTGCTCCTTCAAATGACTGGTGATATAATTGTGAATGATATGCTGTCGAGCTCTGCTGATAACTGAAGTCAGCAAAACTGGTCTGTAGTTAAGTGCAGTGTTTCTGGGACCCCTTTTATGAATTGGAGTAATAACAGCTTTCTTCTAAATTTGTGGAACTCTTCGTCGTCTCAGAGTCATGTTTAAGAAAAGCGATAAAGGAAGTGATAGAGAGGAAGTAGTTTTTCTTAAAAACAAAGCAGGGATTTGATCTGGGGTGCTGGAAACTGATGATTTTAAAGAATAAATAGCCTTAGATACCATATCCATCATTATGTTAAGATCTAGCATCTCCGAGACATTGTATGTTCTAGTGAGTGATCTACTTCCAGCAGACTCTATTGTAGCTTCGTCACTGGCAATAAGTAAAGTTTCAAGTTTTTGACTGAAACAAGCTACCTAAAGAAATTAGTTTTCACTGCAAAATCTTTGTAGGTGCGGCTTCCCTTGCACAACATATCTACAAATCATTTAAACTGGAAGATCTCAATATTTCAAAAGTTTTGGAGAGGAAAGGTGCTTGTTACATTTTTTTTATTATTGATTGCTTGCTGACACCATCTTTAACAAAATTAAATTAAACCAAATTTCTAAAATTCTATTTTGAAAATGTTTATTACCATTGAAGTAATATTTGAGTAGTTCATTAAAACAAGTCATAATAGTAATTCATAATTAAACAGTCGATAGAATTCTATTCTGTCCACAAAAATCTACAAAGAATAATTACAGCATTTTGAAAAATACCGGTTATAGACACGGTATACAGCAAAAATCTGATTCATACCTAAAACAAATGATTTCATCATAAAATAATTTTGTCTTAGAAGAACTTCTATACCATTCGAAAAACAGGAAGCGGAAAGACTCATCTCAAACCAATCTTCTTTATAAAACGAGTTTAATTAATCTCCCGACTTAGAGGGACTATGAATGCTTAATGTAGAGACATAATAAAGACTATTGAGATTAGATATTATTCCGGTTTTATTTTTATATAAAATAAGTTGATATTTTAATTGAAATTTACACAGATTTTGTTTTATGCCTTTACTAACGTTAGCATAGAAAAGAACAGTTTCAAAGTTTGTAAGATCTTAGAGAAAAAAGGTGGCTAAAGATTTCTATTAAATAAACAGTTCAAATTTATAAATTAAAAACACTTTTTTGAAGTGTAATAAAAAATGATTTAAAAACTACTAATTTTAAAGCTTATAAGAACAGCTTGTTAAAATTTCAAAACTAAGCAAGTTTACAGTTTGTAGGAGACACGCCCTCTAAGTAAGTCAGAATGTCTTATTGTAGTGAACCCTTCAGTCCAGATGACAACAAAACCCATACCAACTACATGATCACCATTAAGGTAAAAGCAGTGAATACCAATTAATATTGTTCAAGGTTAACTTATTACTACTTTAAAAAATTTTTTTTATAGTTTTATAACTTTTAACAAGAACACTTCCTTTTAGACTTCTGGAGCATATTTAGACGCAGGAACTAAATCAACGATTGAACTACAGTTTGTTGGAGATCAAGATGACAGAGAAACATCAGCAATTGAACTAAATGAATTGCTTGAAACTGGTTTTAACCCTGGAAATGTTCATAGAGTAAATCGACAACTAGAAGATGTTGGAAATATCATAATGGTGAAAATAAGTACGTTCACCTCTAAAGTTTTAACGAAAAATGGATAATTTTGTTATTATTATTTCTGTATTCAATGCAATATTGAAGAAAAAAAGTTAAAAAAATATTTATGTGATCTTCACAGGGCTTAAAAACTGTCTTAGTACGGATAATTGGTTGTGTGATTGGATTGAAGTAACTGTTCATCGTGAACGTTATCGATTTCCAGTCTACTCTTTCATTGAGAGTGAAGCTCAAGTCTGCACAGGAAAAGGTATTTGATTAAGAGTTGAGTGACTGGAAACAAAGCATCAAAAAACTAATAGCTTGTTTTAGATTTAGTAATGTAAACAATTGAATTGTTGTATTTATTGCTAAATACTTTATTAAAAAATTAACTTTTCTTCAGCTTCTTTGCCACAAAATGAGACTGATTCTATTTTGAAACTTCAACGAGAAGAAGAGATTGAATCAAATAAGAAGCAGTTTCGTTGGGTAACTGAAAATAATAACAAGTTTAAGGGGTTTCCAAGATATGGAGATTATGATTCGTATAGTGCTTTGCCAAACATATTCAAACGATATACAGTTCGAGATAGAGATTTTCAAAATCATAAATTAGAGGCGATCACTAAATCGACTTACGAATATGGTGAAAATTAGAATTTACATTTTACTTTAATTTCTAAAGATGGTGAAAAAAAGACTTAAAAATATACTTCATACTTAAAAAAACTTTAGTCTTACAATTTCTCTTTCTAAAATATTTTATTTTTAAGCAATTTGTTATTCAATTGAAAGTTTCGAAGATTACCATCATTTATCTGATGCCTTATCACCACCTTCAAACAACTTTAATCATGAGTAAGTTAAAGAACTATTATTTGATTGCAAAAAGTTTTGGAATTTAACTTATCATATTTAATAAAGCTGGAAAAAAGATTTAGTTCAAGGCTGGCAGATACTAAACGGTGTTTATCCTACTGCTTATGAGTTGTGTAAGGAAATACCAAGTTATTTTAATGTAACTAATGAAGCCTTGAAAGAAATAATTGGTGACAGGACAATTGATGATTTGATTGAAGTGAGTGTTAAAGATTGAAGTTGTTGGTATAGTGTCTACTTTATTTTATCAAAAGTATTTTTAAAGCTGTTTATGAAAGAGACTTGCTGAACTTTAACCCAGAAATATAGGAAGATTCTTCTATAGTAATCACTTTATAGTTATTTTAGAAACAAAGTCTTAGAATTGTCGTTTCTCTAATTATTTCAGCTTACATGTACTAGTTAATGAAATATTTATAAATCTTAAGAAGGTATTTATTTACTGGAGTTATATTTAAAGAACGATGTATTTTTTTAATTTGATGCAAATAATGATTTGGATAACCCATATAAAGTATTTACTAAATCTTCTGACTTTGAAACGAATTGAAGAGATGATTTAATCTTTGTTTAACAGCGTTATTGTTTAATTATCTATTTATCTTTTTAGTTAGTATTAGAATAGCATAATATAGTTATTTATAATTTATTAAATAATTTAATTTTGCAAATATTCATGAATGCTTATATTAGAGAAGTTAAAATCCTGATTACACATAGAAAGGAGAATTGTACATCTCAAACTTTAGTGAAGTATTTGGGACAGCCGCTGACATCAAGCGAGTCAAAGGTTCATCTGGTGCTGATGCTGTGTGTCCTCCTGCTATAGCTCTTTTCCTAAATGATTCTAAGGGGTTTCGACCAATTGCAATCCAATTAAAGCCAGATGATCCTGAATACTTGTTTGTTGCTGATGATGGATTAGGTTGGCTGTTGGCCAAAATGTATTACAGATGTTGTGTATCCAATTACCACGAAGTAATTAAAGTTTTAGATAACGAATACTTTTCTATCAGTAACTAAAGGTGTTAATTTTTCTTTTATCAGTGGATAATGCACTTCTTGTATACCCATAACGTCATGGAGCCTTTTTGTATCTCCTTGTTTCGTTGTCTTCCGAGATGTCATCCAGTTTATAAACTACTTCGACCACATCTACGAACAGTTGTTGCAATCAACACTAATGCTAGGAGTGATCTACTTCCAGCAACTTCTCTTGTAGCTTCGTCACTGGCAATAAGTAAAGTTTCAAGTTTTTGACTGAAACAAGCTACCTAGAAAAATTAGTTTTCACTGCAAAATCTTTGTAGGTGCGGCTTCTATTGTAAGACATGCTTACAAATCATTTAGACTGGAAGATCTCAATATTTTAAAAGTTTTGGATAAGAAAGGTGCTTGTTACATTTATTTTATTATTGATTGCTTGCTGACACCATCTTTAACAAAATTAAACTAAATCAAATTCCCAGGTCAAAACATTTAACTCAATTTTGTTGTTTAAAGGAATCAAACCTGCTAACTTTACAAACAATTGGTATGCAAAAGACGCGTTGGCTATTTGGAATGCCATCCAAAACTATGCCACTGATATTTTGAAGATTTATTACAAGAATGAAGAGGTTGGAATTAATTTTTAGAGCTATTTTTTTAATATGCAACTAATGGTATTTCATGAATTATTTTCTTAATATATTAATAATAGCACAAAGTTAATGCTAAATAGTATTATATTTATATTAAAGAAAATGCAAGTTTAAATCGATTTATGTTATAGGATGTAAAGAATGATTCTGAATTACAAGATTGGAATAAAGATTTAACAAAGGAGGGCTTTGGATGTAGTGCGACAAATGATAAGGGGTTTTCACTTTCCGAGATTAACATGGAACAACTGGTATTTATAAAACTATCATAAAAACAGTTTAGTGTTAAGTTGGTGAAATTACGTTATAAGTATTGAAAAGTATTTTGCCGACATGAATTGATTTAAGTTTCATATGTTTATGATTGTTAACATACAATGAAAAATAGTGATGAGACAGACTTATTATATCTGAATGAAAACTTAGAAAAACTTTAGAAAAAAATATTGATGAGTATTCTTATAGAATATAAAAATTAGATTGAATCTTTTAGTTTCTGGAAATACTTACAACTAAAAATTTCACTAATGTTTACAAGAATTCTTTAATACAGATTGAGATTTGTACAATTGTCATATATACTGCTTCAGCTCAACATGCTGCTGTGAACTTTGGACAATATCAAACTTATATATTTGCTCCATCCTCACCAGCAATCATGAATAAAGAAGTTCCAAAAAACACTGAAGTAAGAACAACGAAATTGTTTCACTGACAAAGCATTTCAAAAGTACACTAAAAAATAATTTAATTGAAAAGATATTATGGTTCTAAAATATTCAAATTTGATTTGTTTTTTTTCTTCAAATATGGATTTCTAATTAGTTTGCACTTGTTTAGAACATAACAATGAAAAGAATTCTGGAAAGTTTGCCCTCAATCTCACAAGCAATCTTTATAAATGCTTTCACAAATACGCTTTCTCAATTTTCAGAAGCTGAAGTAAGTATAAAATCGGAAAGGTTTTATTTGTAACAGTTTGTAAAAACAAGAAAATTGTTTTAATTTTCTTTCAAGCATAGATAGGCGGCTAAGTTTTTGTTTTGACTATAAGTTCTGACTCATCACTTAGCTAGCTTTAAAATCTTAATTTTGTGTTTGAAATGAACAATTTCAACTGCAGGTTTACTTGGGTAATTGGAAAGAAAATTGGTTTACGGAATGTGAAGCAACAGAAGCTCAAGCTGAATTCAAACATCAATGTGAGCTTCTACATCATGAGATTAAAATGAGAAACCGAAAGTTGGAGCGCAAATATGAATATCTTGATCCTATTCAAGTCCCAGACAGCATAGCTATTTAGCAAGTAGCTAGTGTTCGATCTAAATGTATTTTATTTTACCCAGAAAACAATCTAATGTTTGAGGATTACGTAACATACATTTTCAAACTTCCTAAACTTATTTTACTCTAGAAAGAGATAATAGAAATATAAGAAATAATACTCATTGCTTTACGTTGATCGAATAATCTATTTTTTGTCGTATGTCTGTTACTTGATGGTAAATAAATATTAATCTGGTTTATTATTTATACAGAAATGCTGACTTGAGAATTTTCAATAGAAATTATTATTCCATTTGAACAAGTTTCATTTTATTTTAATCTCCTTTTGATGGGTTCATTTCACAAACAGGAAATTAATAGTTAAAGACTTATAAGCCAAAGTCTAGCTATGAGCTGTGATGCATGGTTACATGTCATCGTTGATAAACAATAATTCCTCAGTTTTTGAGTATCTAGTTACATTTATTTTCATTTAATTATTACAATAAATGAGAAGGAGGGTGCCTGAAAACAACACCTCTCGCTAACACACATTCTCACAATTAACATCTATTTAGTCAACAATATAGAAAGCAAAAGATGTAACAATGGTTTTTCGATATCACTCAAAGCATATAACAGTGAACAATTACATAGAATGTTATTAATATAAAAAAGAGAAAAAAGTCATAGTTTAGAAATGACAATGTTGGCAATATTAAAACGGTTCAACTTCTGCTTGAACAACGCGAGTGATTCTTAAATGACAATGTCTGATGGCAGCTGGTTCCATGTACCAATTGTGCGATATGAGAAAAAATTCGCTCTGATTAAAGTACCATGTGATATGGGTTTATTAAGATGTAATGTGTGTCGTCTGAGTTGATATAACCTAAGGGAAGGACTAATGGAAAAGAAATCATCAAACTGAAGGTCAATTAAATTATGGGTAATTCAAAAAATAAGAATTAAGTTGTATTTAACTCGTCGAATTTCCAAAGTATCTAAATTTAAGAAGCTGAGACGATGTTTATAACTATCGTATTTATTATTAAGTTTCCTGCATACCAATCTCGTGAATGTTGCCTGAACAGATTCGATTTTTTTGATATCACTAACTTGATATGGCACTCATGCATTAACATTGTATTCAAGAATTGGACGTAATAACAATTTGAAAAGATTGATAAAAAATCATAGGTCCTTAGAATTAAAGGTCTTTATAATAAGGAAGACAAGGTTGATTGATTTTCCAAAGATTTTGGAAACATAATCGCGTCATTTAAAGTCAGATGATAGAGTAAGGACTAGGTCTAGGACCGAAGATACTCGTTGAATAATAAATATATTGATGGAGAATTGGTTCAAGCAATTTACAGCTGGTTTACGAGAAAAAGTTATAAGTTCAGACTTTGTGGGCTAGATTCTGAGCTGCCAATTCATAGACTAGTTTTTTACAATGTTTAGTGCAGTTTGAAGTTTTGAAAGATTACAAGATAATACATACAAAGATAAATAAAATAAATACAAGATAATCATTTGCATACACAAACATACTGACATCATCTACTGCTACTAGTCTTCTGATGGGGTCTTCAATGAAAATTAAAAAGAGAAGGGCACCCAGAACGGAACCCTGAAGAACACCACTAGTGATTTGACTAGGAGTAATAAATCGCTTTTTTAAAAACATTTTGATAATAAAGTAAAGAACTTATATGAAGCAGTAGTTTTAAAATAGTTTTTATGGCTAAAACTTTATGATTAAAATTGTATATATACTTTTTACTAAATTGAAATTTGCATAGAAATAGCAAACATCTCATATTTTTTCTGAACTACAAAAAAAAAACTTCATTTTTATCTTTGTAAATCTTCTTGCTGAATACCGAGCATTAAAGCATTCTTTGGTTGTTAACATAAACAACTTTTTGCTAATATGCGCTGTATAACCAATTAAAGTTGTAAATGATTTTGAAATAAATATTAAATATGATTAACTTAAGTTAAGATTGATTAGATAATTTTAAAAATACATTTTTATAATTTTAAATATTGAAAAATTGTAATGTTTTCAAAACACTTTTTCATATTTTAATTGCTATAAATTATTTACTGATTGTTTGAAATATATTTGAATGATAAGAAATGAATAAATTTTAAAAAGTTTAATTTTTAGCAGATTTTTGTTTAATTAATTCATAATATCTGGCTCAAAAATATTTTGTTTATATTTGGGTATATCACTATTTATGCAATGTTTCCAAATATATTTATAAATTTTCTTATTCTATTTATAATGATAGTTTAGTGATTAAGCTGAGAAATATTGTAAAAAAAATACTGCTGTTGTTTTTGACCAAATTGTATACATTTATTTTAACAATTTTGTCAAATTGAATCAGTTTAAATAAAATTAAATTGTTTTTCATACTTTGAGGACTCTGTATTTATCTGAAAAATGTCTAGATGTGGATTTAATATGAAAATTTGGAGTATGATGCAACATACAGTTTCAGGTTTTTTTATTTATAAAGTTATAAAGATATTTGGAATTTCTGATTCTTGTTTCTAAACAAATATATTTTCTTATAAAATTTATCTTCCATTGTTTTCAATTTTAATATCTGAATTTATTTATAGACTTGAATTTGTCATTTAATTGCTATCATGACAAACCTGCAAAAGATTCTTTACCCATAAGTGAAATGGGTGAGATGAAAAAAAATTTCTTAGAAAGTCGAGATGAAGTTTGGTTTCCCAGAAATAAGAGACCTGTTAAGTTGAGGGAACAGTTGAAAACGCTGGAAAGTATGTTTCAATCAAGTGAAGTTGTCAAGTTCTATTGGAAAAATTTACAACATCTTAAAGTAAATGAAACTTTATCTTCTTATGCAATTTTACTATAGTTCAAGAATTTTTTTAAAGTTTCAAATTAATATTTTCTGACTACAGATTAAATTGTAGTCATTAAACTGTTTATAAAGCCAAGTTTAATTGGATTTGTATCTAATGGATACATTTTTTTACAGATAGTTTTCGATAATGGGCTTCTTACTGATTTAGAATTATCCTCATCCAATGATATCAGTCGTATTCGTTTTAATAAACAAATGATAAATAAATTCCCATCTTTCACATTGACATCAGGTTTGAAGTTATAAATAAATCTTATATATATTAATCAACTTTTTATTATTATAGTAGTCTTTAGTGATCATTATACTTGTGTTGCATTTCTAAATACTAATCAAATAGGATTTTTTGTTGGAAAAAATGATACAAAACCATTTATGAAAGATATTCCTGGTCAGTTTTACTTAATTTTATTAAAAATTTCTATAAATTATGATTTTGATTTATTTTTAGGACCTGTTACAAAAGAAATAGTTCGAAAATTGTGCATCAGTCCAAGTAATGATCTAATATTTTGTTGGTGGAGATTTCAGCTACAAACTCAAAATGTTTCACAAAAAGAACAAATTAATATTGTTCTTATAAATGGTAAAAACAATAGGTTAGTACATGTTCATCATCATTATTGTCATCTCTTACATCCTCACATCTTCTGCAGATTTGAAGTTGTATCTTCTATTTTGACTGAAGAAGATCTTGTTGATTTGCAAATCAGCAAAGTTGACCCAAATACGGTGAAGAGCTGCTTGAATTTAAGAACTCCAATTTTCAACAAATTCTTTTTTTAGTTTCTAACACTGGAAAGATCGTTAGAAAATGGCAAATCACCAACCCTGAACTCAGTTGTGTATGATATCACAGATTTAAGGATTAAACGAGTAAAAGTAACAAAGTTAGCTTTAACCAGTGGTGTGTTGTCATTTGCAAGAAACAAGTCGGTTTTTCTGCAAAAAAGTTGCTATAATTTAAGAAAATAATTTATAAACTTTTAAAGGGATGAAGATAAACTAGTTATTGGATGTAGTGATGGAAAGGTGGTTGTATATGGGACTAATCACGGTCATATCCTCTCATCATCGACTAGATCTTCCCTCGTACCAAATCATGTAGTTTGGTGTGATGATTGTGTGCTAGTTGCAAGTGGACGAGGCGAATTAAATCTATTTGATGTTTGTCTCAATGAAATTAGTTTTTGTGACCTTCATGATATCGATTATCCTCAAATACAAGTTGGTAACTTCATCAATTTCGCATTTCATTCACTTTTTTTTACAGCTTTCTCAATTGCTTGCAAATGAAAATGGTTTGGGTGAAATTTTACGAACAGATTGTCAAACAAATCAAATTCTTCTTTACTTCAACAGTGGACCTTTAATAACTTTTCATTTATTTGGCTCATTACATAATGTTGATTTAATTAGACGATATTTAGAACAAAATAAGGTGAACAACTTTAGTATTTTGTACTTTATTAATAACTTTAATTTCAAAGATTAAAGAAGCAATAGAAATCCTGAAGCTCATAGATTGGAACAGAAAAGATTTAGAAGCCTTTCAAATGCTCATGACGATAGCAGATGAGGTTTTTAAGCAACCACTTTCTCATGAAACTGAGGGTTCATCAATTACTTCCATCACTACAGTTGTCAACTCTTAATTTTGTAGATTACTTGGAACAAACTTTTTCTACATTTTATTCATCAGCATATCCTATTGATGATCATATTGTACTTAGACATCGACTTCATCTAGAATGGTAAACATTTGATGATATTTGAAAATTTTATAAATAACATCTCATTTAGCTAACCAACGTCACAATACACGATTTTCCATATTAATTTTCAGCTATTTGAGACGATTTTTTCATCATCTTTTACATCATATGCGTTTTGAGAAAGCATTTCTTCTTGCAAAAGACATTTCATCATCAGATCTGTTCATGGACATTCATTTTGCTGCAAAAGATATTGGTGAAACAAAGTTAGCAAAAATATCTTGGCAAAAAGCAAATGAGCTAAGAAAGAAAGAAGCAGGTCAGTTTCGTATAAAGCCAGAATGTCGTTATTTAGAATGATATTTGTAGATGTAAGTGATGATAACAGCGGATTGGATATCTTCAGTAAAATAAATCTTCATCTTGATACTTCAGATAAAACAGATCATTTACATGAAGCACTGACAAATCGAAGTAAAAGTAATTAAATTGAATTATTTTTATCGGTCAACTTTCATTAAATATCTTCAAAGTTATGTTTAGATAATTTTCAAACTTAATTTTTTTACAGATGCTAAATCAACAAGTTCTTTAGTAGTGTTCGATTTGGGTTATGTCTGATATATAATCAGATTTCCGAATGGATCCATTTATTTTGTAACTTTTTAAACTTTTTAGGACTTTTGTCACCTGTTATCAACTCTTTTTTATTTTGTAAATTGTATAAAAAGTAATAATTTTCCTTTTTTTTTATCTTGATTAACTTTATAATGTTGATGCAATTGAAATAGTAAACGTTTTTCTTTAACTGGGAATTTGTTTTTTAGATAAATGAAATATTTTTGGAAATTAAATCTTCTTTATTTCTTATTCTGACTGAATCACTTCTTTTATTTAAATATTTGAATTTTGAATTTCTTAACATTTTATTATTAACAAGGTTATCTTTTTTGATTAAATTGATTAAAAATTTATAATAAATATTAATATTAAACTGATTTCAAGAACTTTTTTTAAATATAAAAATAAATTATTTTCTAAAATTTAAAAAATAAAATAGTCAACTATTAGAAATTTATTTAATTTAAAAATATTTGTAATTCAATTTTCAACTGGTTCAGTGGTTAGCTTTCTACAATCAATATTACAATGATATGAAGAAGATATCGTTCTTTATGGAGGTCTCTACTCCGAAAGCAACTAAAAGATAAAGAAGAAATCTTAAAAAACTTTTTAGTTCCTTTACATCTCACTTTGTTTTTAACAACACTTCTTGAGCACAACTAGCATGTTCGGTGTCGACCGAAGCAAACCATTATTACAGTAATTTATATTTTTTGATAACATGCTTCACCAGGAATATTGATTTAGCTAATAATTGATGAAAACATTTTATGATTGATGAAAGCTAGCAAAAGTTTAACTTGGGAATATTTTCCTAAAGTTTGAAATATACTTCACATAGATGCAAAAAGATAATAAATTCATAAAAGATTTTTATTTTATATATGATTGGTTATCGAGATAAAAACATGAACAGATTTTCTTATCAAAAGTCAAAAAATAAAGTTAAAAACTTTTATAACTTTCAACTATTTTCTTAACAAGTATGCCCAAAAAAAAGAAAATATCCTAGTATGTATGATGAAATAACTGAAGATAGTATGACTCAAAAAATAATTTTATCTTGTAATTTGAATCTTATTAAATTTATATAAAAGCAAATTGGTTTGTTTATTTATAATTTTAATTTATAGTGATAAGATAGTTAAAGAGCTTTTATTTGAATTATTGTAACTATAAATGAAATTAACAAAGCTTTGCGTAAAGTAATCGAGTAAGTGCTCCCCTAAATTGGGCTGCTTGTTCTCCCAAGGTGTTGTCGTCTTCGTGTCAGTAGCAAAACGATCCAATACTTCTAATCCACCTACATAGAGAATTGAGAAAAAGTTGATAGATATCTTCTGTATCAGCTAATGTTATAAGTCAATCGGAAAACGTTGACCTACATTATCTTTCTAGGTTTAATCTCATAACAACCTCAAGCCAGTTGCACTGTTTACTCATAGTCAGGGAAGATACTTTCTGCGTTCGATAGGTGGCGGAATAGAGCCTTTGCCGACGGTAGGATTCGAACTCAAACATTATTAGTAAACATTTACAACACTTAAAAAATAACAACTTAATATGGTCGTAATGACGTCACGATAATTATCTGGTTAGCACAACAGTAGTTCCAGCTATATGAGTAAAATATAAAAATTACTACAGATCAACGTCTCAAAGAGAAGGGATTTTAAAAGAAAAAAAATGAAAAGCATAAGCTTCAACTTGAAAATGAGCTTGATATACAGTTTCCTCATACTTCCTATCTAATAATTTTTACCATGGTAAAGGGCAGATAAGACTTCTTCACTTGATAAAGAAATAATTCTGGATGCTGCTTTTCTTTGGGAGGTACGCAATCTTAACACCCCAAGGGAAGATTTTGGGCTTTCATTTGAAAAGTTTAGTACTGTTAATTTTGTTAAAGGCGTACGAAGATCTTTATTAATAATTTGTGGTCTGTAACTACGAGGAGATTGCAATACCCTTATATGAAGTAAATTATATATTAAATATAAATTATATATTTATTCACGATTATCTTTATGCTATAAAGCATGTCTCAGAAAAGTGTACAATTCTTAAATTCAAGATAAACTTTCAGTTTATTATCTTAAAACTAAAGCATTATTTATTTATTTTTTGTTTATTATGTATAATTTATTATTATATTTTATTATAATCAGTAATAACTAATGTAAATACAAAACTTAATAAAAGTAAATTAACAATTTATTAAACAAAAAGCTAAAAACTATTTATGTCTGACTTCAATAACTATTTACCTATAATTTTCTTTATAATGTTAAAGTTTTATTAAAGCAAGGCTTAAACAATTAATTCAAATTTGAAGTAATAGGACAACGAACGTTTTAGTCAAAAGTTATTTATTCATTTCAATAAATGCGAAGGAGGGTACTTGAAAAGAGCGCCTCTCGCTAACACACATTCTCACAAATAACATCTATTTAACCAAAAATATAGAAAGTAAAAGATGTAACACATGGTATTTCGATATCACTCAAAGCATATAACAGTGAACAATGGAATGTTAATAATATAAGAAAGAGAAAAAAATCACAGTTTAGAAATGACAATGCTGGCAATATTATAACGGTTCAACTTCTGCTTGAACAATGCGAGTGATTCTGACATGACAATGTCTGATGGCAGCTGATTCCATGTATTAATTGTACGGTATGAGAAAAAATTTGCTCTGACCAATGTACTAGGCGATATAGACTTATTAAGGTGTAATGGGTGTCGTCTGAGCTGATGTAACTTGAAGGAAGGACTAATAGAAAAGAAATCATCAAACTGAATGTCAATTAAATTGTGGATAATTTTTAAAATAAGAATTAAGTAGTATTTAAACCGTCGGATTTCCAAAGTATCTAAATTGAAGAGACTGAGACGATGTTTATAACTATCATATTTAATGTTAAGTTTCCTGCATACTAATCTCGTAATGGTTGCTCGAAGATATTATATGTTAATTTAATGCTCTTGAGTTCTGCAGATAACTGAAGTCAGCGAAACTGGTCTGTAGTTAAGTGCAGTGTTTCTGGGACCCCTTTTATGAATTGGAGTAATAACAGCTTTCTTCTAAATTTGTGGAACTCTTCGTCGTCTCAGAGTCATGTTTAAGAAAAGCGATAAAAGAAGTGATAGAGAGGAAGTAGTTTTTCTTAAAAAAAAAGCTGGGATCTGATCTGGGGTGTTGGAAACTGATGATTTTAAAGAAGAAATAGCCTTAGATACCACATTGACCGTTATATCAAGATCTACCATCTCAGAGACATTTGTAAGAATATCGGAGTAGGAGAGAGAAAGAGTATTGCCATCATCGGTTATGAAAATGCTATTAAATTGATTGTTTAGCAACTCAGCTTTATTTTTTGGTTCCATCACAAGCTGGTCGCTGTTATCAATTAGGGGAGGTATTTGAGATCTCGCCTTAAGCTTGCGATTTATGAAACCAAAAAACGTTTTCTTGCACGGTGAAGATAAAACTGCACTTTCTCTTCCTAAATAGAAATTAGAGATAGATTTCTTGTAAACTATACAAAGATCTTTGTACAGAGATTTGATGAAAGGGTCTGTTTTAGTTTGTTTGTATAGGAGGTTTTTTAAATATTGTAAATTCTTTAAATTTTTGGGCAAATGTGTTTTTTGTTGGCTCTATAGAAAGGTATGAATTTTTCGATTGACTCTTTAACGATGTTAGTAAACTTTGAGTAAATAGTATTGATGTCTTCGGAAGAGTTGAAAATATAAATCCAGTCAACATGTGATAGAAACTTGTTAATGCATTATAATTTTCACAGTAAAAATTCCTTTTGGTTGAAGTTTTAACGTTCATAAAAAAAGTTTGTGTCAATCATATTGTGATCGCATGTCAAAGCAAAAGGTTCTTTTTATCAACGTAGATAATATTCTCTGGTTTTGATGTGATAAGAAGATCCAAAGTATTACCACTAACTTGGGCCGGAAAAGTAACCATCTGAGATAGATTATTGGCATTGAGGAAGCTTACAAAGGCATGATTTAGAAAGGGTGAATTAGTATTATCGCTATCCAAGTTAAACGATTTTCCACTAAATGATAAATTCGGGTATTCCAATCAATTTTACCAAAATTAAAATCCCCAAAATATATAACTCAGGACACACAACACTCTTCAGAGCCTTCAATAACAATAAGGCCTTAACAGTAACCTCATCATTAGTTTTAGAGGGTGGTAGATAGGTACATATAAAGCGGGAAAATTTGGACTTTGAGTAATGAAAATCAAAAGCGATAATCTCAAATCTTGGACAATTAAAGGGATCGATATGAATTCTAGAGATCTTGGGTGCAAGCGATATTTTGTAAATTACGCAAACACCGCCGCCTCTATCATAGAGTCTATCACAACGCAAAACACAAAAAAGATTACCGTCAACCAGAAAAGAACCAGGATAAAACGGTTTCAATCAAGTTTCAGTAATAAAAACAAATGTGAAATCTTGGGAATGCAAAAGAGCTTTCAATTGAAAAATTTTGTTAATAATCGACCGTGCGTTGAAGAACATACCTAATGTGATAAAAGAATTGTCTTTTTGATGCTTAAAATGATAAGCTTATTTTTATGAAAAATAAAAACCAACTGAAATGATTAATTAGAGTACAATTATGATGATAAAAAATAAAAACTTGTTATCATAAAGACATTATTTTATAAATAGTTAGATTTCGCATATCAAAAAAAGTGTTTAACACCGCTAGATTGAGTACAATTATTAAACATATTTAATATGTTGTTCAATTAATGCTTAACTTGTCTAAATAAAAGAAAAAAGTTATTTTGTCATAAGGGTTTTCAGTTACAGATAATTGAATTAAAAAACTGCTTAAAACTTCTGATATAAAAATTTAAATTTAGAAAATTGATGAGCAAATACAGTTTGAAAACGTTGTAGTTTAAACTTGGAAAGAAAATTATAAAAGTTGTCTTGCGATGATGATGATCAATTTATTGAGGGTTTTTGTGTTTCATTGCTTGCTTTTAAACTTTGCTTCAATAAATAACTCTAAAACTATAAATTTCTGGGAGTACAGTAATTAAAATTGTTTATTTATTTATCAAAATACTTTTATCGATCATACCTCATAGCAAGAAATTGGAACAAAAAACCAAGAGTAATTAATAAACCACTTACATAACTATGTACAATAAACTTAACATAGATTTTATTGATTAAACTATTTAAAAAAATCTTTTAAAGAAATCATAAGAAACATTGTAAAATATAAATCAAAATATATTGTTTATAAAAGCTAAGTACATATATTTATTTATTACAATAAATGTGAAGGAGGATGCCTAAAGAGAGCACCTCTCGCTAACACACATTCTCACAAATTAGATCTATTTGACGTGTAAACGAAAAAGCATATGACAATGAAGAAATTGCACAGAATCATAGTATTGTAAAAAAGAAAAAATCACAGTTTAGAAATGGCAATGTTGGCGATATTATAACAATTCAGCTTTTTTTTGAACAACACAAGTGATTTTGACATGACAATCTCTGATGGCAGATTGTTCCAAGTACTGATTGTGCGGTATGAGAAAAAACTTAATCTGGTTAACGTATCTGGTGGAGTGGGCTTATTAAGATGTAATTTATGTCTTCTAAGTTGATATAACTTGAGGGAGGGACTAATGGAGAAAAAGTCATCAAACTGAAGATCAATTAGGTTGTGAATAATTTTAAAAATCAGAATAAGGTCGTATTTAATTCTTCGGATTTCCAAAGTGTCTAGATTGAAGAAGCTGAGACGATGCTTATAACTCTCGTATTTGATATTAAGTTTCCTGCAAACCAATCTCGTAAATGTTGCCTGAACAGATTCGATTTTTCTGATATCACCAACTTGATATGGCATCCATGCATTGACATTGTATTCAAGAATAGGGCGTATGTACAGTTTGAAGAGGTTGACGAAAAACCATGGATCTTTAGAATTAAAAGTCTTTATGATGAGGTTGACAAGCTTGATAGATTTTCCAAAGATTTTGGAAACATAACTGTGCCATTTGAAGTCAGATGTCAGAGTAATGCCGAGGTCTATGATTGAGGATACTCGTTCAAGAATAGATCCATTGATGTAGTATTGGTTGCTGAAGTACGGGAGAATGTTATAACTTCAGACTCTGTTGGCTAGATTTTAAGTTGCCAATTCGCAGACCAGTTTTCTACAATGTTTAGTGTAGTTTGGAGTTTTGAGTGAGAACCAGATAATAGCTTGATGTCATACACAAACACACTGACATTGTCTACTGTTATTAGTCTTCTGATGAGGTCTTCAATGAAAATCAAAAAGAGAAGTGGCCCCAGAACGGAACCTTGAGGAACGCCGCTGGTGACTTTACTAGGAGTGGATAAAGATCTTTCTACACGGGTTCGTTGGGTTCTACCTGATAAGAAATCTTCAATCCATTTTAAGATAGAGTTGCTGATTTTTATGTTTTTCAATACAGTAATGAGCTTGTTGTGTGAAACAGAATCAAAAGCTTTAGCAAAATCAAAGTATATGATGTCACATGGAGTATTACTTTCGTAATGAGCTGTAAGCTCATTGAAAAAAGTGAGATGTTGAGTCAAAGAAGATCTTTGCTTAACAAAGCCATGCTGGACATCAGATATTAGATGATGCTCCGTCAAATGGCTAGTTATATGGTTGTGAATGATATGTTCTTGAGTTCTGCAGAAAACCGAAGTCAGCGAAACTGGTCTGTAGTGCAGTGTTTCTGGGACCCTTCTTATAAATTGGAGTAATAATAGCATTCTTCCAAATTTGTGGAAGTCTTCCCCGCTTAAGAGTCATGTTAAAGAGTAGCGATAAGGGTAGCGCTAAAGAAGAAGTACTTTTTCTTAAAAACAAAGCTGGGATTTGATCTGGGGTGTTGGAAACTGTTGAGTTTAGAGAAGAAATAGCCTTAGATACTATATCAACTGTTATGTCTAGATCTACCATCTCAGAGATATTTGAAAGGATATTTAAAAACTTTTTATCTTCGGCTGTTACTTTTCATTACATTGACTTTGTTTCAAATTTTAAAATTCATATGTAAATTATAACGCTGTTATTAGAAGACCCAAAAATGTATTGATTATTATATTTTTGGTTATCACCTAATTAATTAATATGGATAAATATTGAAGATTACCGTAATTTATCACAGATTATTTAAATTATTAAATGTATGTAAAAGTAACCTTTTATTTAAAGCTTAAGATGAGACAACGCTTGTAAATTCAAATAAGTTAACAATTATTTAAAATAAAGTAAACAAGATTCGAAAAAAAATTAAAAAAAACTTTTATTAAATTTGCCATAATAGTTTAGTTTAAGCGAATGTTTTTAATTAAAACGTTTTCTTGATGTGTTGAGAAAGATATATTTTTCAAGTATGAACTTGGACTCTTACTGCTCATATAATGTTATATCTTTTTTGTTCTAAAGTTTAAACTTGAAATTATAAAGCTTTTTAAGTTAAAATATATTTTAAAGTATTTTGAGATGTTAATAATTATTTTGTTCCGTTTTTCATTTAAATGTAATATTTTATTTAAATTAACTCTTAAAGATTAATGTTTTTGTGATTTTGTTTTTGTTTCTATTAAATTGTGAACAGGTTAATGAACTATGTAATATTTACATTTATTTGTAAACTTGTCTATTTTGTAAACATTATTATAAACATAGCTAATTTTTTTGATCTTAATCATTTTAAAAGTAATTTCTTACATTTGGTTAATTTATTTTAATAATTTTTATATTAGTTTATTTATCAACTTGTTTATTTCCTTTAAAATTTGATTTAAGCTCAGATAACTAATCTTAAAATCAATCTGTTTATGCTTTTGTTTATCAGAGTCATACATGTAGATATAATATCTATAAATATCTCTATTCAGAATTTTAAAAGAAATTAATGTGTAATTCTTTAAAAGCTTTAAAAAGTGTTTTTCTGTTACAAGAATTTTTAAACTTTATAACTAGTATACAACTGTGTTTAAATCATCTATACAAATTATGTCATCCATAAATCTTGTATATTTTGAATGTTTTTCATGAATCTACCAAATGTATCGCATATTTTATAAAATGATAAATTTAAATAAACATTAAAGACTAAAATTCGATATTGAAGCACAAAATATTTATTTAAACGAATAGTATACAAACTCAAATGAATTTGTTAATTACTCTTATTTAATGTTTTATTTAAATTTATCTAAACATTGTTAGAAGTTATGTATGTATGAAGAAATTATTAAATTTTTATAGATTATTGGTGATTGTAAATAATATAATTTATGAAATTAAACCTAACAAACATCTGAATTCTATTTAAGAACCAACTTATAATGTTTTTTTTTTTCTATTTTTGTTTTTATACACTTTGACTTTGCTTAAAAATTTGTAATAGTTTTATAGAAGCTTGAAGATTTGAAATAAACCTTGTAGCTTATAAATATTTTATAATTAATTTAAACATGTTTGAATCATTTTATGCTAATCTTGTTGATATAATCAGGCTTTGATTTATGATATCAATAGAATAATCTAATCAAAATTTAATTAATATAATTAGACTTTTCAAACCTCATTAGACAATTATTATTGTATATTTTTATTTTTTATACATTCTTCAATTTGATCATATTATTGATCAATTGATTTATTATATGATAAAAATCTTTGGTTTTAACTCTTTAATTTTTCAAATTTTTGTTTTATTTTTTAGAAATACGTGATCAGTTATTTTGTTGGTTATATTTATAGAAATAAATTTTGTGGATCTGATAATCATCAAAATGTTTTCTGAAGAAGAAAAGACTGAAAAGAACAAAAAAAAGTCAAGTCTTAAAGTAATCATTTAATTTACAGTGTTGATGACAAGATTACATTTTTTAGTTGAAACATTGAATTAGAATTTTTATTAGAGACTAATAATTAGAGAGAAAAAATAATATATTTTCAATAGTATTACATTAACAATCAGTCTTTACATTATTATTTATGTAATGGTTTCTTACTACCCTATCTAAACTTTCTAGAATTCTATTTCTTACAATTTTCTATATATATTCTTCCAAAAAACTAAATTTGATATATAGTGGATAAGATTTTGAGATTTTTCAAAGTAAATAATTTTTTGAATGTGTTTGTTTATATGGCATTTTCCATTTTTTAAATATTTATCTTTAAAAACTTAAAACTATTTGTTTACATTTCTTTGTGATAATATCTGTTAAAGATTTTATTCTTAATCTTTCTTATAACTATAATCTAAGTCTTTAAGTCTTCAAATTTGTTTCATATTAAAAAGCAATTTATTTTGATAGTTTAAATTTCAACTTTTACTTTTTATTCATTAAATACTAAATATAATTTATCCAAATACTTTATTAGAAGTTTTTTCTTTTTCGTTTTAATGACAAATAAACTTCTATTTTCTTATCTTACTTACTTTATACTAAATTATACTTTTATGCTTTATACTAACAACATTTATCAAACACTCCACTGACAACGTTCAACTTCAATGGTGGCTGTCATGTTTTTATTCATATTTTTGTTTTGTTTTTCAAGCTGCATATTCCCAAAAATAGGCTTCGAGACGCTACGCGATCTGCTAGCGAGGATAAGGTAAGGTATAAAATTGAAATTTCTTTTTAATTATTTATCTTTATCAGACTAAATCAGATCTGAAGCTAACAAAATCGGAAAATGTACCGCCGAAAGTTGCTTATTTCCGAAGTCAAAGTGTTCCAGTCAACCAAACAAATGAAATGATTATTACAGCAAGGCGCCCTGTTGTTAGTCGTAGATATAGAAGATCATCTTTTCGTCAAGGAACAGCAGTTTTGCGAAGGTAACTTTCAAACTCACACCCATCTCCTTCTTCTTTCCATTAATTGATTGATAAGATACAAAAGTTTGCACGAAAGACTTTCTCCTAACCTCCGAAAGTCAGCCACTTTTGTATATTTACAACAGATAGGAAATAGTTTAATGATGATTCATAAAATAATCACAATTTGTATGCAGTGGATCACGTCGTGTTAAAGAAGCTACTCAAACCTTTGTTGGAATTGGAAAAAATTGTGACAAAGACCACGAAAAATGGAAGCTTAGACATCTAAGGTAGTCACGTGATTGGTTGTATGAAATTAAACACTGTTGTTGTGACAGATATTGTAGTTTCCGATACGGAAAGTTGAAACCTCAATTAGAAAATGAAATTGAAGAAGGAAGTACAACTAATTCACCATCAATTCAACAAGTTGGTTTTTTATCATTAAATGTTTGATCATTTCCAAACTTGCTAGCTGATCATATAAGATTCACTCACTTCATATTTACTTAATTATTCATGAGCTTATGATGTTGACATCAGAACATAATTCTTCTGTTTTAATTAGACATCAACTAGCTTAACTAAATCTTTTTTTTAAATTTTAGAAACAATTTCTGATTCAAACAGATTCTGAAAATGAAAATTTTCTTTTTAGTTTTTTGCATCTAAATAATTTTTATTCAAAATTTATTTAAAAGAAAACTTCAAATTTTCATTTTAATCCAAAAGTTTGTAAAAAGCTGCAAAATGATGACGTCATCATATCATTGATTATTAGGTTTTCAATAAAATTTTCTGCTTTAGATGTTTGGACCATATCCTAAGATCAGATCCAAAGCACTAAATACAGCAATCCCATTGGTGGAAAGTGATGCAGCTTCAGGTATCTTCCCGCGTAACTATCGACTTCAATTATTCATTCATTTAATTGATTTTCTTTAAGATTAAAATAATAAATTTTATTGGAAGGTTTTCCGACACCAACCAATCCAAAGACACAAATCACTCCTAGCAACAGATCGATGACACCTAGCAACCGCTTCGGGGCCTTCATCCGCCCAGCACCAATGAGAAGAAGAAGAGACTCTGTGGCAAGAATGAGTCTCAAAGTCGTCAACGCCTTCCTCAAGGTTTTTATCTTCATCTTGATTGATGACGTCATCACACATGACGCGCGCAGGGCACAAGTGTGATGGATGATTTGGTGGGAGTTGACCCCCCGCCCCAACGCGCCCCGATTGAACGAAACATGAGTTTCCGCATCAGTGAACACGACGCTAGTGGTCTCGCGACCAGCAAAATTGATGAATGTGATGTAAGTATTTCATGTCCCTGTACAACGTCTCGATGACGTCACACGTTCGCGAGTAGATGCCGACGATTTTAGAAGGCGAGTCTTTGCAAGATGAAGTGTTTTTCGATCAAACTGCTGCTGAAGAATTCTCCGATTATAAGTAAGTCCCTAATATTCGGGGGTCCCGACCTCTCACGTGCTTTTCCGTCCTAGAAATCTCCCTGAAGTTAGACAAGTGAAGCGTCACGGTCGTCGGATTGGTGTGGACCGCGTTTTCACGCACGCGTTTCATCGCAAACGTCGCGTTTTCGGCCGTGGACTTGTAGGTGAATGGTTAGATCGACGTTTGACGCGTCAGCGGATCAACAGTAGCGTCAAACGTCAATTGGACAGTTTTGACAACCACCGGTTAGTTGTGGACCACTTGTCCTATCTAACTGACCACTAACACGCGCCCTGCAGTCCGTATTTCACTTACTGGATCACTTTTGTGCACATCCTCATCACAATCATCTCTATTTCTGTTTATGGGATCGCTTCGGTCGGATTCACCAACTACGTTGAAGAGTTCACGGTTGGTTGTTTGCTGGTTGATGGTTGGTTGTTTGCTGGTTGGTGGTTGGTTGTTTGCTGATTGATGGTTGGTTGTTTGCTGGTTGATGGTTGGTTGTTTGCTGGTTGATGGTTGGTTGTTTGCTGATTGATGGTTGGTTGTTTGCTGGTTGATGGTTGGTTGTTTGCTGGTTGATGGTTGGTTGTTTTCTGGTTGATGGTTGGTTGTTTGCTGGTTGACGGTTGGTTGTTTGCTGGTTGACGGTTGGTTGTTTGCTGGTTGATGGTTGGTTGTTTGCTGGTTGATGGTTGGTTGTTTGCTGGTTGGTTGTTGTTGGTTGATGGTTGGTTGTTTGCTGGTTGATGGTTGGTTATTTGCTGGTTGTTTGGTGGTTAGTTGCTGGTTGGTGGCTGGTTAGTTGCTGGTTGTTTGGTGGTTAGTTGCTCGTTATTGGCTGGTTAGTTGCTGGTTGTTTGGTGGTTAGTTGCTCGTTGATGGCTGGTTAGTTGCTGGTTGTTTGGTGGTTAGTTGCTGGTTGATGGCTGGTTAGTTGCTGGTTGTTTGGTGGTTAGTTGATGGTTGGTTGGTTTAATAGTCTTTTTGTTACCAGACGACCAAGACGTCGTTATCGCGAGTCACTGAGACTTTCAAAGAACCACAGAATTTCTGGATAGGTCCTAAAACGGTAAGTATCTTCTCATCTTCATCATCAACTTCATCATCTGATCGCAGAAAGACCTCATCCGGCTCGGAGCCAAATATTCTCCTTGTATGAGGAGAGATCCCAAGATCGAAGAGTTTTTGGCGGAAGAGAAAAAGAAAGAGCGCGAATCTGCGTGTTGTGTTCGAAATGATAATAGTGGATGCATACAAACACAAGATTGCCCGGTTTGACCTACTTCTATTTGCTATGATGTCATTACGCTTCTCGTCATCTTTAGGAGATAATGATTTAACGACACTGAGTGCTCTTTAATAATTGATCTGATCTTTTGATTAACAAATATTGATTTGATCTCACAACGACTGATTTTTTTCTTTTTAGTACACTTTCGCAAAACATATGAAATGGCCGAGATACGATGCTCCATACTACACTGATCCAAGTAAATTTCAAAAACTTTTCATGTAAACACTGTTTTCAGCTGATACAAGTAAATTTCAAAAACTTTTCATGTAAACACTGTTTTTGGCTGATACAAGTAAATTTCAAAAACTTTTCATGTAAACACTGTTTTCAGCTGATACAAGTAAATTTCAAAAACTTTTCATGTAAACACTGTTTTTGGCTGATACAAGTAAATTTCAAAAACTTTTCATGTAAACACTGTTTTCAGCTGATCCAAGTAAATTTCAAAAACTTTTCATGTAAACACTGTTTTTGGCTGATACAAGTAAATTTCAAAAACTTTTCATGTAAACACTGTTTTTGGCTGATACAAGTAAATTTCAAAAACCTTTCATGTAAACACTGTTTTCAGCTGATCCAAGTAAAATTCAAAAACTTTTCATGTAAACACTGTTTTAATCAAACTGTTTTAGGCACAGGGGCAAAAGTGTTACGACAGTCTGGGTCGGTTTGTGGTCAGGACCCCAGATACTGTATCTCACAACAATCTGAAGGGACTCAAGATCAGTGGGTCGATGACATAACAAAGTGGCCTGTAAGTGTCCATTCGGTCATGTGACCACCTCAACAAATTGGCTTTTTGCAGATTTGTCATCATCCACTTCCTGAAGCTCACTTCCGTAACAGTACCTATGACAACGTCAAGTGCCGGGTATTGGGTCGTCCTTGCTGTATCGGACAGGAAGCAAAGTTCGTTGATCAATTGTTTGATATTTGAGGAAGTTGAAGATGAAATCTTGCAGATGTGAGATTGTGACAGAAGAGTATTGTTCCAAGAAGCACGGGATGTTTCATCCAGAAGCAAATCTCTGTTCTCAAGTCAATTGTATGCAAGATACATGTGGGCTGATCAAGTTCCTCAATCCAGACACCCCGGATCAGATATATCGTCTCTGGCTTCCAATTCTCATGCACGCCGGGTTTGTATTTCTCAAAGTTTTTAATAATTAATCTGTGGTTTGAATAACGACTCTGATGATGTCATCTATCGACTCTGATGACGTCATCTACTGATGATGCTGCTGATGATTGACATGCTTTTGTGATGTCCCAAATTCTGAATCTTCTTTTTCAGCGTCCTTCATTGTTTACTTTCGGTCTTTTTCCAAATGACCGTCCTGCGAGACATGGAGAAGTTGGCGGGGTGGTTACGGATCAGCATCATCTACATGCTCAGTGGGATCACTGGCAATTTAGGATCAGCAATATTTCTTCCTTACAGAGCAGAGGTTGCTTGAAATAAAATCTTTCAAAAAAATTGAAAACATTTGATGTGTAGGTTGGTCCTGCAGGCTCGATATTTGGCATTTTAGCCTGCTTATTTGTCGAAGTGATCCAATGCTGGCAACTTTTCAGTTCACCTCGTCGGGCGCTCATTAAACTTGTCACGATCGCGTGTTTACTCTTCTTTGCTGGAACATTACCTTGGGTTGACAACTTTGCGCATATTTTTGGTTTTATTGCTGGTTTTGTAAGTCAATTACTCGCTTCTAATATTCGATTAAAAATGAGATTTTTTTTACAGCTTTTGTCGTTCAGTTTTTTGCCTTACATTCATTTTAGTTCTTTCGATAAAAGAAGAAAACAATTCCAAGTCTTTACTAGCTTCTTCCTATTTCTTGGTCTCTTTGCAACTTTGGTTTTCTTCTTCTACATCCAACCAATTAGCGATTGTAAGGTTTGTAAGCACATCAATTGTATTGAACTTACCGATGACTTCTGTTCTAACCACGGGTTTCAACCTGAAACACGAAACGGCTGAAACAAAAATACCCAGCTTCGGTAGTTTCTCCATTTCTATGAAATTATTTGACTTCTTCAGTTTAATAACTTCTTACTTTTCGCTTTCAAATTGTTTATTTTTGTAAGTTTTTTTTGCTTTTCAACTAACTTAATTGTTTTATTATTTAATAATTTTTAAGCTTGTCCTTACATTTCAACAGGCAAATTACTACTAAATTTTTGTTCAAAATCTTTTTCTATTAGTACTAGTTTAACATAAATATTATTTTTCCTAATACTTTGCGATCATTAAACGTTTTATAATTTATTTCTTATTTTTTGGTTAATAAACTTACAAAACATACAAAATTTCATTATTTCGATTTTAAAAATAGCTGAAAAGTTTAATTTTATATCCATCCTTTTCATCTGATATTGATTCAAATTATATCCACCAAATGTTATTTTGAAGATCATTTTTAAGAAGAGCTTTTTCAGATCAGTCTAATTTCAAAACTTGATTTTTTATATCGCCATCAATTACAGCTTATAATCTTTAAGAAGTATTTATTCTAGTACTTTTAAAATTTCCAATTATTTCAATTAAGAATTTTAGCTTAATAGCAAAGTTATGTAACTTTAAAGCAATGGAGAAACTGATTTTGAAAAAAGACCAGCTTACTGGGTTTAATACCTCTACTGATAGAAAATCTTTCATCAAATAGTCTTCAAACGTAACTTCCAGCCACCTTTAGAAAGTTTACAGAAGTAAATAATAAAATCATTTTTGAAAAATTCATGAAAGTAGACAATTAATTATAATAATTATGATTTTGGTGTAAAATAATAAAAATTTGATAATCAAATTTGAAGTAAGTTTAGGTAGGCTGATTATAGCTGAACAATTTCTCGTACTTCTAAAAAGCAAAGTTTATTCACACATGATATTTAAAAAGTTTTCTATTTATGCTTAATTCTTAAAGTTGTTCGTTTGTGTGGGACAGCGGTTATACACTGGCCTACCACCACGCGGAAAGTCCCGGGTTCAAGCCCAGACGAACAAGAATTTGTGACAAAGGAAAAGTTTATAGAAATCCGGGTAGGTAGGAGCTTGTGAGTCTGCTTAGTGATAAATCATCTCAAAGACGCAAAACTCAGAATTTAAAGCCGGATTTACAGCCTCGGAGGCAGTTTGTCACTGTACTCAGTGTGGTTCTGACAGCTCCTGCGATGTCAGCTGGGCGCAGTTGTATCAGTCCTTCTATTCCGCTGCATAACCCTATTGCCGTGAAGAGTGAAACCCTACTGCATGGGCAACAACTGAATCTCCATAACTTCAGCTGTGGCTCACAGCATGGCTGTTTTCCGTCGAAGCAATCAATTTCTTATTTCTTTTCTCAAAAATACTTTAAATAATAAATAATATTTCAGTTGTTTTCATGATGTCTAAAAATTTAAATTATCGCCAAATCATGTTTAGATGTGATGCTTACTGTAAAACTGTCGCTTCAATTTTTAATTAATTTTTTTATAAACAAATCTTCGTCTAGTTGACATTTATTTTAAGCGTTTAGTAGTTTGAAGGACATTCTAGAACCTTCTACAATCGACGTTAGTGATAAAGGAAGATCACAATCAAAATTAATCATAAATGTAAATTGTTTAAACTTCGACAGACAAGCAAACGCTTTTTTGGTTTCTAAATTTTTCAAAGTTGCGATAAAAGAGCATCTAATTTTCTTTCAGCCATCAACAAATTACGATTCCTCCTAAAACAATATTATTGGTGTAAAAATAGATGTTAAGAATAAACAAAGATATTTTAGTATAAAAATTAAACGATTGTTAAAGCTTTTTTCACAAACTTAGTAACATGAGATTGCTTATAGAATAATTGTTGAAATGTCCTTCTAAAGTATCTTTTTTTACATGATATTTTCAGTCTTGACTGATTTTAAAGCTGGATTCTATTATCTTTAAAAGTAGTGGATGAGGTAATATCAGAACAACGTTTTTACAGAAAAATTAAATTTTCTCAATCATAAAATCTGAATTATAAATAATTAATGAGAATTTAAAACTTTATAAGTGGCAAAGAAAAATGAATCACAAACTAGTTGGAGAGAGTAAATACTAGGTATAAGATAGATTATTGTTATGAATAGAACTCTAAACAAAAATGAGAGTAGTTTTTTTGTAGATATACTAATGAAGATATCCCCTTTATATTACAACTTTGTTTTCATTTGCATTTCAATTTTTTATGTGGCTATAGCTGCTACTTATTGCTATAAGAGACCTAAAGACAAGTTATCAACAACAAATTATATATTCTGTGTTGATTGTGTTCTACTATTCGTTCAATCAATAATTTTATGTTTATTTGAAAACCAACTCCATAAAGGTAGTGATACAAAAGTTATTTCTACCTGTTTATTGATAACAAACTTATTTTTTAATTGTACAACTTACAGTTTGTTTTGGGTTCAAAGAAGAAACTTTTATCGTCAAACTGCACTAGTAAACACTACAGCAAAATGGTTATATTATTTTGAGAATTTTCTTCTTGTATCATATGCTGTAATTGAACTTCTAAAAGTTTTTATAACTATTACAAACTTATTATGGGAAGCTAAAAAAGTGTCTTGTAAGGTTATCTTGTTTAGTGATCGATCTTTTAAATTTTGGGGAGTCAGTATGTTTTACAAAATTATTTTATTTTGTGTAATGTTGAAGCCCGTTGTATCACACTGGGGTAAATTAAGCTCTGAAAACAATAAAAATTTTCCTTATAGATCACGTTTTAATGCTGCAAAACCTGCTATTTGTACTTTAGTGTATATTGCTATCAGCAAGTTCTATATTTTTCTGTATGTTCTAAACCAGCAACAACTTCCATGCCCGGTAATCATCAAATTATTGATTCTTTTTTTTCAGTTCTTCCCCCCCCTTTTTATCACTTCTATTATGTTTACATTCGTAAATTATCTGGAACGTTTTCTAATTTTTTTCCAAAAAAATAATTCTTAATATTTTTTCTTATCAACTTAAAGATCATAAAAAGTTGATCACATTTTCAATTTTATTTTTCCACAAACATATTCAAAACATGATTGTTTCATGTGCTAGTATTTTCATATTAACTTTTGTATATACATCTTTGTTCGTTTAAATTGATGAAAGCTCCTCTATGTCTTTTATACATTTTTTATCAAAGTTCTCATTTGTTTTAAACAGTTTAAATCTGTACAAATAATTATCAATGTATAGTCAATCCATAATTAATTTATGTCAAAATAAAATTATTTTCGGGAAATTCTTTGATATACATCAGTGTGATGATTATAAAAAAATTAAAATATCAGCAATTACTTGATCTATCATTAACTTGATAAGTAAAAAGAGTTAAATAGTAATATTTATCGAATATCAACTTAATAAATCTGCTATTTAAAGCAAAAATAAACCCTTTTGAAAACATTTTTATGGTTTCTTTTCTATATAATTTTTTTTCTTACTTTATATTATTACAAAATTATATTTAAATGTATTCAAAAAAATCTTTGAAACAAAATATTCTGTTGCTCTTATATATCAAAATAATACTTTTATTTACAAACATTCGCATTATCGTAATCATCAATAAAAAAAATCACTTTGCTTTACCACCAAGAATATTTTAAACTATTTAAAAACTTTTGAAATTATAAAATTAAAAAATCTATAAAATATTTTTGAAAATAGATTTTTAGTAAGATGTTTTAAAATTTATTTATTTTCATTTTAACGAAAAACTTTTAAATGTAAAATAAAAGCTGAAACCATGAAAACTGTTCAAAACTCTTCAAATCCATTTACTAAAAATTAAATCTTTTTAAAAATCGATTCAATGACAATTTGATTCTTTTATTTAGTGCGTTCTTTATTGCATTCTTTTATTGTAGCTTTTAAAGATATTGAAACATGAAACTTATTTATAAAAAAATATATACTAGTATACTATTAGTAACAAAAAAATAAAATAGATGCTATAATTCTATCTGATTACAATCTAATTAATAATTTAATTCTAAATCAAAATGTTTTATTTCATTTTTTTGAATAAAACAATGAAAATTGTCTTACAATCATGTATGTAGTTATCATTTATTTTAGAATTTATAAAAGATCTAACGGATAGTTTTTTAATTGAAAACTAAAGCTACTTCATTTGAATTTTGCATTTAGAATGTAAAACATCATAAAATACAATAAGTAAAAATACAGAAAAATACTGAATTTGAAAGAAACAAGCCTTAAAATTTCGAGTTGTTTCATTTTTTCACTTTCAATGAAGCTTTGCAATTTTGAGATACCCCTTTTAATTTTGAAATCAATTCGAGTTCGTTTACAATCAGTATTTATTATAATTTTTAAATTTCAGCTCCAACAATTTTGAAAATAATTAGTTTTTTGAAATTTAGTCTTTTCAAGTGTTTGTTAATTGGAAATCAGTTATTAATAAAAAAAAATAGTTACAAGTATGAATCTTATAAATTAAAAGCCATAAAAGTCTGTTAGAATATCAAAATATGCAATTTTATTGAAAAGGGGAACTATGCATTAGACTTTATAATATTTCTTGCATTAATTCTTTTTACGCTTCCTTTTGATTTAAATAACAATTTATTTCTAGGAACTAAAATAATTTTGTAAACTCTCATCATCGTCATTTGTTTTATTATGTTTTGCCTTTATTAAATTTTTTCAGAAATTTTTTGTAATTTATTTTCAATAGTCAATTTGAGCCAATCACAATATCTCCTTGCTTATATTAAAAACATAAATTGAAATTAACTAGTCTAACCACCATTTTGTATTTAATCAATTCATTTTTTATATAACCTTTTTAATGCTACTATAAGTAAACCATTTTACTTATTTAAATTTTGTTAATCTTACTATTTGTATTACAATTTATATGATATTTCAATTTAATATATTCATTACTTTTTATATTATTATTATTCTTATAATTTGTTAATCAAGTATTATGATTAAATTTTGATGTATACAATTTTTTTTTAGATATTTTGTTAAATGAAAAATGTGTGAACTGAAATTACAAAATGGATAAAAGAAAAACTGTTTTCATTTTTGTAACAATCATTTATCAGTTTAGTTGTGTTGAAGCTTTACCAACAAATGATGTTTATTTAGATTTTTGTGATTTTGGAAAATCAGACTATCATTATATGAGTAATTTAGTAAGTTTTAACATACAAACTGTTCAATGTGAAAATGATGGAATTAAAAGTTTCTTACAACCTGCTAGACCAGAAGGTTATCGGCTCAACAAATTCTGGCATATAAAAGAGATTAATAAAACTGAAATAATTGATGTGTCAGTACTTTGGTATCCACCTAATAATGCTGAAATTGAATGGCTAACTGGTTTCATGATCAAGTTTGATAGTTCCAAACTTTTTGTTTGTTTCAACCACACTTTAAATTATCGTAAACATGTTAAGAACAATAGTTTGCAATTTAAGCTTAATTGTACTGCTAAGCGCTTCAACAAAGTGTTTCAACCTGGTGACAGGTTCAACATTGAAATATTTTCATTAAATGGAAAAATACGATCAAAACCTTTAAGGTTTAATGTGAATATTCCCAAGTGCCAGGAAAATAAGTTATTAGCAAAAAAATCTTTTTGTAAAAGTGATAAAAGTGGCAAGAAGCCTCTTTTTGTTATTCCACTTTCGGCGGGGTTATTTATTCTTTTCTTGCTACTCATTTTCTTATATAGAAGAAGACATTTTAATGTGATTAATTTGAAAAAGTCTATAAAATTTAATCAAATAAAAACCAGTGAAATAGATAAGAAAATATCACCTCTAACTATTACTCCTAAACATGTCCTTATCCATGTAGCTGATGAAGATCATCCTTTATTTATCTCAGTTGTTCTCAACCTTCTGCAGTTTCTTCAAAGTGATGTAGGCATCCCAATAATAGCTCAACAGTTTGATGAAAATGCTGATATAGAGTATACTAAATGGATGGAAAAGGCACTTAAACAAGTTGATAAAGTTGTGGTAATTTGGTCACCATTGTCAAAGCAAAGATGGATAGAACAAAAACGTTTTGACAAATTTCTGCCATTAATTCGTCATTTGAGAACACAAATGATTCTTGATCCTAAATCGAATCAACTTGGATTTGTGTGGTTTAAATGTCTTGGTGATGAAGATAGTATACCAAAAGAATTAATGAATATTTGTCCAAATTTTACACTGATGGAAAACTTGGAAAATTTGTATTTTTGGCTAACAGGAATTGAGATGTATGGACCTGGACAAGAAAGATGTATTGATAAAGTAAAATATGAAAATTTTCATTCTCAACCACATGGATGCAACTTAAAGCAAGCAATTTATGAGTTAGAAAACCATAAAGATCTAGTCTTAGATTGGTATGATGAACAAATATATGCTATTGATGAACCATCATCAAGTGAAAGTTGTGATGATGAATCAAGTGTCATAAAACATTCTGATATTTCAGAAGATCAGAAGACATTTTGTTATTCTGCAGAAGGATCAGTTAATGAGGATGTAAACATTGAAGATATTCAAACTAAAAGTTTTCAGAGTGATCAAAAATTTGTAGAGTCATTTTGTGTTTCTGTTAATAGTGATTCTGTTGATTCTTCTAATAAATCTTGTTCTGGAAGTTTAATGTGTGAACATTGTACTGTTAAATTGGCAGATTGTAAATATGATCAAGATATTTTAAGAGTTTCCACAGAAACATTGAATTGTTTACCTGTAGGCTATGATTCACAAGATAATTTAGATACTCATTTAAGCTTCTTCACTTTTGATGAAGATTGATTTAATTGTGTTTACCTTTTTCAAATTTGTTAGCTCTATCTGGATAAGTTTGATGTTTTGCAAATATGTTGACTTCAAACCGAGTTGTCTTTAAATTTAATCATTCTTTTTAGTCTGCAAGGTTTGTGTATCAATGTTTTTGAAGTTATATCAGCTGGGGTCATCTGGCTCTTCTGATAGACTTTGCCTTTCTAGAGTGAAACAATTACCCTTTTTATCATATTTATGTTTTACAAAATACCTTAAATATTTTAATTTAATCACTTTCAAGATTAATTATGCAAGTTAAAAGGTTTTTAAACAGTGTTCCAAATTTTTATTAACGTTGCCTACATATTCAATTGTCAACTTTACCTGCTTACTGCGTACATTCGTAAAATCTTTGCTCGTTATCCACTTCTTCAAAAACTGTTCTGTGAAAATGTATGGGAAGAGTTAAAAAAGTATACATTTACGTTGAGAGCTCTTTCTATAAGAACAAAAACCAGCTTGTGTCTAAAATAATATTGTAACGTATCAACATTTTTATAGGCTTTTTATTAAGCAGTATTAGCATCCAATAGTATTTGGTTATTTAGCTACTTTTTACATTTTTTTTTGCAAAGTTAAGTCTGTTTTCTACTTAAATTTTTTTTATTCTAGATAAAGAATTTTGAAATTTTTCTATTCTGTTTGCTATCTTTCAAAACAATTACAATAAATGAATATCATAAAATTGCTGAGTATGGTACAAGCAATTTTGAAGATTTGTTTACCTAAAACGCTTATTATCAGCTTACATTATTTCAGATTTCTTTCATTAGTCAGGAATTATTTTTGTTTTTGAATACTTTTAGGTTAAATTAGCACAGATAGTCATCAGCTGTTTGTACATTAGTGCAACATTTTCAAATCCAACTTTTAAGTAATTAACGGATGTGACGTCAAAAGTGAAAATAGGTGAAACATTTATTGCAAATAATTTGATTCAAAATTATACCTAAAATTCATTAATGATTTAAATTTCAGTATTCAACCTCCCTATTTGTAGATATATATGAGATTTTTTTAAAATTAATAAAATGTAATAGTAGCTAAATGGATTTTCAGCTAACTAATATTTCTTTAGATTTCAATAATAGTATAATATTTAGGTACTTATGAGTGAAAGACAACTATAGTCGTGGGTAATTTCGCGCGCATTATTGTTTTAGAGCAGAAAAGTCATGAGCATCACTAAGTACAAGACTTATTAGTTGAAAAGATTTACAAATCAAATTGCTGAACTGATTCATTTAATATTTTATAAAATATAGATCTTGCCACATACTAATTAAACTTGTGGAGAAATGATAGCCACAAATATGTTTGTATCAAATAAATAAATCTTAACAAATTAGATTTATAAAAAAAGGGTAATCAGATTTTATGCCTAATGATAAAATCTCATATGCTAATTTTAGAAAATATCCAATAGTTTCTTAAACGAAGAAGATGTAAAGGAATTATATAAACAAAGCTTAGTTAATACAACCTACAGATGAAATGATATTCAAATACACTTATTCTTGAATAAAAATTCTTTTATATAACCAAATTTTTCTCTATAGTTATGAAAATATTTTTAAATAATTGTTTAATTATTATGTAAACATTCAGTCGCAAATTTTAATTCTTAAGTTTTGTATGTATTTTTCAAATAGTAATATCCTAGTATTTGCAAGCAACTTAAACATTTGAAAAATGTATTTTTATATTCTATTGAAAGTTTGGACTCATAAATATTCGCGTATTGCATATATTACGTAAAAGTAATCGTAGTAGAACAAGAGAAAAGTCTTCACACTGAAAAGCATTCGTCGAAAAAATCGATTTTTTTCTTTCAACTTCTTTTCTGATATTTAACTAAAAGTACTTTCTGCATAAAACTTATACAGTAGCAGATTTTTGATATTTTCAAGTTAATAATTGTATTTAGGAAGTTTTTATTTGACTTAATCTTCTAATTTATTCCAAAATGTGAAAACGTTAATTTCATATTTTAATATTTTTTTATACTTCAAGAAAGTAATTTTTTGTTTTCCTAAAGTTTTATTTCTTATATTATTCAAAGCTTGAATAACTTTGTTGTAAAAACTTGAACAATTTTGTGTAAGAGGCTTTTAGTTCAGCAAATAAGTTCTAATGCTATTATGTATAAAAATTAATTAATTGTGAGATGTATAAACTAGTTTTTAAATTGTAACTGTAGTTTAGGTTTGCTGCTTCAAAAGATGTGGATCATTGTTGGATACTTTAATATAAAAAAGCTGTGGTGTTTGTAGTTTATATTTTTTATTATAATTAAAGCAAACTATTAAAAGATAATATTAGTCAGTAAGCATCATATACCTGGAGTAATACTTTTTTCTTTAAGCATTTCTTTGTATCAAAGTTTTGTGATTATTTCAATTATTATTTTGTCACCTGAGTTATAATATTTTATAAATTATCATAAAGCATTATTTTTTCAGTTTTTTATCTGAATTTAATTAATGATTGATTACAAATCAATAACTTTTCTTATTGTAGCTTTTTGTATAATTAATTCTGAAGGGAAAGGTTGTGAGAAAAACAATTTTGTAATAGACTTATGTAGCTTGACTTTTCCAAATTTCACTTATATAAGTGATATAATAAATTTTAAATTTCAAAAAACTCCATGTATTAATCAAAAACTCCCAAATTCTTCAAATCCGAAAAGACCTTATATTGATGGATCATCAGTAAAAACTGAAACAAAGTCTGTCAATGGAACAGTTATTTCTGACGTTGTAATTAAATGGTCACCAAATCAAGATGTTACAGTCAACTCATTAACTGGTTTTGAGATAAACTTTAATGGGTCTAATCTTTTTGTCTGTTTAAAACATCCCCTGAATTTTGAGGATCATGTTTGTAATCATAGAATCAGCTTCAAGTTTGGTTGTATTGATAAATATTTTAACTGTAAAATTCAACCTGGTGACAAATTAACCATTAGAGTAGTTTCTTTGAATGGAGATGAACGTTCTGAAGAAGCTTTGTTAAATATAAAAGTCCCAGGAGAGAACATAGTAACAACCATAACTTGTGATAAAAAATGTAGAAAAAATAAAAAAGAAAGATTCACTAATAACGATCTTTTTGTTATTCCACTTTCGGCGGGGTTATTTATTCTTTTCTTGCTACTCATTTTCTTATATAGAAAAAGACATTTTAATGTGATTAATTTGAAAAAGTCTATAAAATTTAATCAAATAAAAACCAGTGAAATAGATAAGAAAATATCACCTCTAACTATTACTCCTAAACATGTCCTTATCCATGTAGCTGATGAAGATCATCCTTTATTTATCTCAGTTGTTCTCAACCTTCTGCAGTTTCTTCAAAGTGATGTAGGCATCCCAATAATAGCTCAACAGTTTGATGAAAATGCTGATATAGAGTATACTAAATGGATGGAAAAGGCACTTAAACAAGTTGATAAAGTTGTGGTAATTTGGTCACCATTGTCAAAGCAAAGATGGATAGAACAAAAACGTTTTGACAAATTTCTGCCATTAATTCGTCATTTGAGAACACAAATGATTCTTGATCCTAAATCGAATCAACTTGGATTTGTGTGGTTTAAATGTCTTGGTGATGAAGATAGTATACCAAAAGAATTAATGAATATTTGTCCAAATTTTACACTGATGGAAAACTTGGAAAATTTGTATTTTTGGCTAACAGGAATTGAGATGTATGGACCTGGACAAGAAAGATGTATTGATAAAGTAAAATATGAAAATTTTCATTCTCAACCACATGGATGCAACTTGAAGCAAGCAATTTATGAGTTAGAAAACCATAAAGATCTAGTCTTAGATTGGTATGATGAACAAATATATGCTATTGATGAATCATCATCAAGTGAAAGTTGTGATGATGAATCAAGTGTCATAAAACATTCTGATATTTCAGAAGATCAGAAGACATTTTGTTATTCTGCAGAAGGATCAGTTAAAGAAAATGTAAACATTGAAGATATTCAAACTAAAAGTTTTCAGAGTGATCAAAAATTTGTAGAGTCATTTTGTGTTTCTGTTAATAGTGATTCTGTTGATTCTTCTAATAAATCTTGTTCTGGAAGTTTAATGTGTGAACATTGTACTGTTAAATTGGCAGATTGTAAATATGATCAAGATATTTTAAGAGTTTCCACAGAAACATTGAATTGTTTACCTGTAGGTTATGATTCACAAGATAATTTAGATACTCATTTAAGCTTCTTCACTTTTGATGAAGATTGATTTAATTGTGTTTTAACTTTTTCAAATTTGTTAGCTCTATCTGGATAAGTTTGATGTTTTGCAAATACTTTCACAATTAATCAATAACTTGACAGTTGGATTTCAAAGTTTAAACTGATTTGTTTCATAAAACGGCGCAGCGTGACTTTCATATTGTTTTGCTTTAACTCCTTTTTATAACTATTATGTGGTTTTTGTTGTTGCTCATGTTTTCTGTTCAGCTTTTCTCGCTTTTGTTCAAACATCTTTACATCTTAATAAAGTAAAAAGCTTACAATTTGATTAACCAGTTAGCTATTATTTAATAATGTTTTTTGTATTTCATTTTTTTTGTATTTCATTTTTTACTTCTAGCTTCTATTTTGTTGATTTTATAGTACCTTTGTTTGGTCCTTTTCTAGATAATCATTTTGTCTAATACGTTTTCATATTATTTTTTAACAATTGTAATATTCACAACATACTGTTTTAATCTTGCTTGTAAATGTTGTCTTCTACGAATGAGCTTTTATGAAACTGTATTTAAAAAACTGACCGATATTTCCCTTTTCTGGACGATTTTTCAAAGATGTTTTTGTGATTTTACAATTAAAAAAATCTATTTTTCTGATTCGTTAAAAATGAACACAATCTAATTAGAAATATAATTAGAAAAGTAATCATTATATCTGATCAGATTGTGTTCACTGAAAGTTTAAAACATAAAATACTTAAAGACAAAATTTTCCTTGATGAACTTCCAATGATTTGTTGATCTAATGATTTGATAAATTTAAAATGATCCAACGATTTTTTAGAAATATAATAAATAATGAATAATAAATGAAGTGATATTATTTGCTTTGATGAATAATTTATGTACTCTAAACATATTTTTACTCGGTAAAGGTCTGAAATATATTCTTCTAAAATTTTACAAAATATAAATGGTAAGTAACGATATTTTTATTTAGTTTTGAATTAAATCTTCTTAAAACTGTATAAAAGGTTCACTTTCTTGGTTAATTTAAAATTAAAAAAAAACATATAAATTCTACTAATTTTTTTAAATTAATTAAAACTTTCAGCTAATTTGTTTCTTAACATTACATGCAACTAATTATCTATTTCAGTTTGTGTCTATAACTTAAGTCTTTATAAGAAACAAGCTAAAGTACATTTACTGAGAAGTTAATACCTCAACTTCTTAGAGATATTATTTAATGTATTAACTGATAAATTTAGATTGTTCAGTTTATGTGATATTTGGCGTAAATTTCATGAATTTTAAAATTCTAAGACCTTAGTTTTGATGCAAACATATTTTCAAAAAATATGAATAATGAGAAACAAGTAAAACGATTAACATACGATTTCAATTTTACTTTATAAAAATAGAATTATTTTATTATACCCTGCTTACTATTTTAAAATGATGGAAAAAATATAGTTGAGTATTTATAAGTTTTTTTTAACAGTATAATATTACCTAATAATTGATCTATGTCTAATAAATTTGAAATAATTGAAAGTAAAAGAGCTTCCTCTCAACTATTTAAGGGAGTAATATTCGGCCTTATGCAATTCTATAAAGATCATTTTTCTGTTTCTCAAGCTCTTTGCAACTATTCAATAAATTAGAGAGTTGGAGTGGTTTTATTATATTTAAAACTATCATTTTTTTATTTATGATCTGTTTTAGAATGATATTTTTAAGATTTTTATAATTAGTATTCATATATTCTAATTTCATTGATAACGCCTAGTATGAATCTTAAATATAACTTAATTTTAAATTGATGCTCTTATTGATATAATATCATTGTATGCACAAAGTTTACCACTCTCTTGAATTTTTAAAAGCTTTTTATAATAAGCCACTTTAGTACACTATAGCTGTTTTACTTGTTTTAATTTTTAGCTTCCTAGTAACAAAATATTTAGAGTAAACAATGATTGATTCTTGATTTTATTATTCTAATTTTAGCTTGATCTTACCTTAAAATATTGATATTCTATAAAAATATGTTTTTACATCTGTCACAATAACAAAATATCTTTATTTCTTTATCAAAACTTTTTTCTTCAACTTATGCCTAAATAGATCTGAGTTCAATAAACAATTATTAAGCTTTCTTATGATTAAGAAATTTAAACAAATTTCTTTTATTTATATCGATATATTTTAGAGAAAAATTTTCACTTAATACCATGGGTAGTATTTGGGATGCTGCAATTGAAGAGTTAAAAAAGTCCAAAGAAAATGAAAAACCAAGCAACAAGTATCTATTTTTTACTGGAGGAAGTTCAAGTGTTAGTTGAAAAAATTAAATTCATTTTATAAATTAAAAATTATATCAGTGGTTTTTATTATTTTTAATGATAGCCACTATTTACATACTAATTGTCTAATCATTACTTTTTGTACAGCAATTAAAACATCAAATTAACTTTTTTATTAAACTGAAATTTTATATATTTAGGGGAAAACTACATCCATTCTGAACTTCTTATCAAGAGATGAGAATCCAAGACCAACTGTAGCTCTTGAATATACTTTTGCCAGAAAATCTGGAAACTTAGTAAGTTTTATAAAGTAATAGAAATGATTTGAAAGCTACTACTATGAAATATGTTTTTATAAATCATGATAAATCTTTTTTGGCTATTTTTTCTTCATCAAAATTAAATTTTTCAGTTTCTTTAAGAAATCCAAATAAACTAGAACTAGATACAACATAATCATATAGTTTGTATAATTTGGAAGTAAATGGAAGTAATTTATTGTTGATACAATGTTTATTTGTGAGATTGTGTGTTAGCAAGAAGTGCTCTCTTCAGGCATTTATTGAAATAAATGAATGTTATATGAAGAACTAATATCATTAGCATAATATTAGTTTGATATTGATATTTTACATATAATTTCTTTAAAAATTTGTATTTTTAGTGCTATTATTGATTTTCATAATAATGAAATTTGACGATAAGCTTGATATTATTTTATAAACTATTATTAGCATAACAAGAGCTGTTTCAGTTATTAATTTCTAGTTTCTTTACAATGTTTTTACAGCAAAATAGAATAACTAGCCACATCTGGGAGTTAGGTGGAGGAGGTTATCTCAGTAAACTTATTCAAATTCCTATAAATCCTCAGACGATAAAGCATTTGACAATTGTGATCGTAAGTACTTTTTTACGGGTTTTTAACTAATTTATTTTATAAATTGTAGTTACTTCTTATTTTTTTAATAATAGTTTGATGTTTTAGGTTGTTGATTTATCTAAACCAGAAATGATTTGGAATTACACTGAAGAGTTGATTAAAAATATGAAAGTAAGAACTGAAGATGTAATCAAGGAAGTCAATAAAGAAGATCCTAACTTTGGAAAAGCTCTTAAAAAAGCAACTAAGCATCGCCTTGGTTCTGAAAAAGACAAATTTGTAATTCTTCTAAAAAAATACTTTTCTATTATTTGTCGCTTTTGATAAAAATTTTAAAACTTTTAATATTTTTTAAAGTGAACTTTTTTCCTTAAGAGTTATTATTTTAAAGAATATTTTCAATATACTATTATTATTTTTAAATAAATAAATATGACTTACTAAATCTTCTTTTAAATTTATTTTGAAATACTTAATAAAAACTGATTAATTCGAAATTATTATTTTTCTGATTAATTTAACCTTACTTCTGTCATCTACTTGAGTTACATTTAAAATATATTTTTCAGTTATTAGATAGTATGAAACCTTTTCCTATTCCTCTAATCATAATTGGCAGCAAATACGATCTTTTCGAAGATTTTGATCCTGCGGATAAAAAGGTTTTTAAATTTGCCATAAAAATATTCTTTTCATTTGTAACTTTTAGTTTACTTCATCATCAGACATTCAGTTTTGATAACTAAATTGTATTTTTTTCATTATAGTTGATAATAGGAGCAATGAGATGTCTTGCTTTATACAATACTGCTACTCTTTTATTTGTCAGCTCTAAGGTTGAATCTACGAATAAAAATCTCCGTCATACTTTAAATGGAGCTGCTTTTGATGTCAAGATGAAGTGAGGACAGTTTTATCTTTTTGGACATTTTTGTGATGAAATATTGTAGCTATCAAATATTAAAGATCTTTTCAAATTGTGTATTTTACGTTTACTGTTAATAGTTTCTACATTAGTGTTTATAATTACAGCAAAATTGCAAATATTGAAGAAAATCGGCCAATCTTTGTTCCTGTGGGATCAGATAGTCTTAAAGATATTGGTGTACCTCCGAGAACTTCAAATTCTTTGCCTTCAGGCAACAAGTCAGTGAGAATTACTTAAATTTTAGCAAATAAACTAAAACTTAGCAGAAATTCTATCGAGTCCTGGAAAGTTGCATTTTGTGAGCGATTCAAGCAATCAAGCAATAAACAAGAATTTCAGGAAGATCCTGTCCACGAGAAGCAGTTTGCCGAACCCAAAATTGACGAGATCAGAGCACAAAAAGATCGAATTCTTGAAGCTTACAAAAAAGAAGAAAACCGGAAATGGACTTCTAAAATTAATTGATCAATTTCTTCCAATTTTATTTCATGAAATATTTTTGAAAATATTAACTATTGATAAAAACGTTTTAGTCTAAAACTTTAATAGATTCGCATTTTTTGAAATCTAATTCTGTTATTGTCCTAAAAATAGAATTGTTTAGTTAGAATTAGCCTTTCTTATAAATCTTTTTAACTAACTTTTCTGAATATGAAGTTCTTATCAAACCAAAAATATTAAATCCAAGATTTTTAAAGATACTTTATTAAGATTTACTAAACTATAAAACATTTTCATTTGAAATCAAAATAAATTCATTCGTTTTTTAACCATTAGGACTAAAGTTATAAAACAACTTGATGTAAAAAATAATAATTCAAAAGATATTATTTAAAAGCAGTTGAATAAGAAAGTTTTTTTTTGTAAACATTTAAATTGATCAATGTACTTTGCGCGCTCTTCTATTAAGACTATCCAAGTTTTCTATTCAAATATCAAGAAAACTGATTCAATTTCAACACAAAAATTATTATTTGTGTCAAACTAGTTCTTTGATTTAAGTTTATCAACAAAATCTGTCTTAGCTCAACTAGTTTTACAGAAAAACTTGCTGTTTAGATGAAGGGTACTTAGAAGTTGTCTACTTGTAACAACAAAACAACTTTGTTGACTGCACCTTAAAAAGTAACTACAACTTTTTTGCATGCAATATTTTGGTAAGGTAAAGCTTAAAAATAAATCCTTGTTATGTCAACTAACGTTTTCTACTTATGATGATAATATCTATTAAATCAATTGATTGAAAATAGACTGAATGGCAGAAAAATTCTTTTGATTATTTAAAACTTACTTTTGATTACGAACATTCTAATTGTCAAACATATGTTTACAAGCTAATTTTATTATATAATTTAAAATTTATAGCTTGATACTTTATATATATTCTAATAAGCTTTATAAGAGGAAATTTATAAAAATGCTTTTTTAGATTTGTTGATTTAGATTTAATTGTTTAATACATCTTTAAATTTTGATCAGCTTAATGATAAGTTTTAATAAACATTTAAATTGGAAACGAGATATTTAAACTTGATCTGAAAAGTTTTTCATTAAATTTAGATTACTGAAGGTATTCTTAGAATTTACTTAATAAGTGTTTTATAAATCCATAAATTTTTTGCTAAAAATTCAAGTTTAAAAAGTTTTGAAATATTGTCTAAGCATCTCAAATAAATAACATAAAAAAATCTCTTATTTCACAAATCATAAAATTTCGTCATAGCTTAATTATTCAAAAAAACAAAACAATGTTTTCCAAAGTAGAGATGAAAATATTTGTGAAGAAATCTGTTGTTTTGCGGTCTCTTAATCTACTTGCTTTACCATTTCACCTAAAGTTTTGTTTTCATAGATATTTTCTACTCAATAAAACCACATTTATAATTTAAAATTTACTTTTGAAAGCCAGTAGTAGTGAGGTCATGTACTTTGATGTAAAGATATATTATTGAATGAAATGGACTTTGAACCATGATGAAATCGAATGAATATTGTGAAGAATATTTGATCTTGTAGAAGTATGCAGAGAATTTGTTTATTAGATAGTCTTGACTATGAAAATTTTCTTGAAGCTTTTGGTAGTAAAGAAAGAATTTTGTCTCGGAAATTACAGAAGCTTTAGGAAAGTTTTCTTAAAACTTTACAAAAATCAATAAAATCAATTGAAATAGAGGCCATTGGAGGTTACTTTGAAAATCTACTAATTGTCATTTTACAATGTTTTCTATTAGCAAAATAAATGAGCTTTCAATCAAGCTAAGTAATATAGAGCTTCAATTTAAACCAGTCTTCAAAAATAGAACACCTCCTACATGTGATAACGTCACTATAGTCGTCAGAAAACGGTGCTCACGTGAGCCCTTCAATCTATTTCTATTTGTTGAATACTCACCGATTTCGATGATCGAAGCAATCTGGCAACTTAGCAATAAACTCCGGTAAGAGAAACCCTGTATGTGATGCAGAAGTCGACGTCACACAGAGGAAACGACTAAATGCTATTTCCTCAACTACTGATAGTAAAAGCGGAAAAGAAGCTTGATACCAGCATATAACTGATTCGTTACTCCCTAACTTAAAATATATCTTCAACAAGAACAAGAAGTTGTTTGTTGTTGTTTTTGTATTTAACTGAATTCAAACTTATTCACAAACAGAGAGAAAGAATAAAAGTTGATTTACAATTTACATTGTTAGAATATTGTGAAAGTTGTTCAATAATTTATCGACTGATTGAACCAGAGAATCAGATTTCTGTTAAAGTCTTTATCTAAATATAAATTCGAGAAAGAATTATTAATTTTCTTGCAATAAGCAAAAATATCTCCAACATGAAGAACATAAAAGTCTGGTACGATCAAGTATACAAGCAGAATGTACAAACAAATAAACAAACTTCAACAAACTTTCACTTCAGTCATTTGCTACAATTTTATTTCAATTAACTTTCACAATGTATTACAATTTCAAGAGTATTTTGAAACGTCTTTTGGTTGAATGTAGAAACAATCTTGTGCTTATAACATCTCTATTATTTGTTTACATAAATCAAAAAGAAATTAGAGAAATAAAACAGTTTAAAACACAAACAAAAACACAAATCAAGATAGAACAGTGTCACAAGACAGATATTGAAAGAAATTAATTAATAATACAAGCAGCAAGCATTATTGCTGAGTCATCATCGACAAGTTCAGTCAAGATGAATCAGCAAAAAATAAGAATTGAAAAGTTAAATACAGTGACGGAAAAGAAACATTTTATAATTTTTTTGACGATTTTCAAATTTTATGTTTTTTTTATTCACCTTTTTCTGCTGGTGAATGTTAGAATAAAATAATCCTGTTATTTGCATACTAAGCAAAAAAAGAAAATTAAAATAAGAACTAACCAAATAATAATGAAAAATGGAATTGGATATTAGCTCCGAATGACTGAGCAAAGATCATCTTCTACAGATCAGATGCAGAAGATACGCTACATCCAGAGATGATGTAGCATTTTGATAAGATCAGCTGATTAAACTGAAGATATTTGAAAGTAGTCGACAAATCCGACATATTTACATGCAGAAAATTAAATAACTAAAACAAGAAATAAAATAAATAGTTTGTCCATGTGGTGGGGGGGGGGGTGGGGGTTACAAAGAACCAGCCTTGTAATTCATATTAGTGAGTCTTTCGAGATTAGACAGAGTTTGGGTTGAAAGAGCTTGGTTTCCAGCAAACCAAGCAAAACATAGAAGAAATTTGTGATCAGCACTTGGTTACAAAGAGGAGGTTAAGATCAATTGAAGATCAAGAAGTAGTGGCTTGGTTAGTTGGTAACAACAGTAGCAGATGAAACAGTTGACAAATTCAACGAGAAATTATCTCGAGTTCGATTTGAGGCCTCGTTGTGAAGGTTTGGATATTACATCCCGATTAATCTGTATTTGCTGTTGGAAATTGGTTTGTAAACATTTATCTTCACCTCTAGAGTGATTAGAAACAGTTGATAAATTAGTTAGTGGTAGTTGAGATAGATTTGGAGTTGGACGAGGATCTTGTTGAGATTTCTTCTTACAATTACAAGCTTGTTTATCATCAGATGTCTTCAAAAGATCGTTGATTTCTGAAGAGTACAACAAACTATTTTCAAATATTTCGAAATATTACTGAAAGTTTAAATTATTTTAAACATTTAGTGAAATTCGACCAGTTATTAAGTAGATGGAAATTTGTTACAAACATCAAAAGCGAGTTCAGTCTCTAAGGTAAGTTAGAAGACATCTGTTGTGTTTGATGTTGAGGTCAAAATGTAAAAAATAATTTCGACCTCTGTTGAAATATTTATCCTTAAATATTAAAAGATGCTAAAATAGATTTTGTGATTTTGTCAAAAAAGTTTGAACAGTTGTACTTGAAGACAACAAAATCTACGATGACTTGAAGTCCCACAGAATTTATTGCAAATAAATTATTCATTATATTTTGCAAATGCAGAAATATTCAATTATTTCTATAATTTTTCTCAGCAATAATTTGAGCTTATTTCAAAAACTATTAAACATTTAATTACAACCGATAAAAATTAAGAAAATTAAATTAATAAATTATAAAAATTGTTGTTGATAGCTAGCAAGCTATAAATAATTTTCACAATTTACAACCATTTGTATATGAGAAAAATCCTAATTAGAGAAGAGGTTCGAATTGATGCAGAAGGAAATGAAGACAAATGAAGAGAAGTTCAATTTGCATATTCACAACTTCAATACTTGGTCATAACAAATGTTAGAAGGAAGTCAAAATGACGTTTAGAAGTTGATATGATTTAGTAATTGCAAATACTAAAAACCTTTTTCTTGTAACAGGAACAGTATAAAAGAATTAAAGATTTGCTTTAAATATAATTCAGAGTTAGTAATGAAATGCCAACATTGATTTAATACGAGGTTGACAACTTATAGATTTTGGCATTTACTTTTACAGAACTTTTAATTCTTTTCAAGAAACACATTTTATAGAATGTTTGAATAAAAAATTTCAGATCAACAAATCATTTCACAAAATATTGACAAAAATATAATAAAAAACTGAATTTATGAGGATAAGCTGTTTTGTGTTGAAAACATTTTCAGAAATTTGTAGTTTAAAATAATAACAAGTTTTAAGTGATATATCAAAAAGTGTTTTCAAAATTGAAGCAAATAAAAAATAAACAAACAAACAAACAAGAAATTGAGATGATGTCACCGAGTTGAAACATTATTCTTAAACATCCGTTTGTTATTCGTTACAGAATTAACCCATAACAAAAGTTTTAAGAAAATAAAAGACCAATTTAAAGTAGTGCCATCAAGACAAGTGATTTGTCAAATCTTTATAAATAATTTGAATTAAAATCAACTAAATACCGACTTGCCAGTAAAAGCGAACTAAACCATTTGTTAGATTACTGACAAGGCTTCAAAAGATTATTATAAAAAGTTGTAACAATCGATCGTTTAAACCCGGCACATGACGCCATCAGCAAATTGAAACTTAAATAGAAGCTACATACCATTTTCAATATTACCAGGTTCACATGTAGCGCAAGGAAAATTGATTCCATCAACATTGACGTTTTGATTATCTCTTTTTAATAAAGATAGATCAACCCAGCTTTGGTGAGCATATATGCTTGAACAATCACCACCAGCTAAAATGAACAAATTTGGTTGAAAAGTAAACAAGAAAGTAAACATTACTAATTTCAAATGAACCGCTTAACCTTGGCACATAGGTCAAATAATATCAGGGCAACAATTTGTAAAAAGAACTTTATCAGTAAATAAAGAAGTTAAGAAGAATGTCTCTTCTAAATAAACTTGAGGTGATAAACTTCAAATTCCGTAAATTCTAAACGATGCGAAATATATAACTTAAAAAGTAGTTTATGAGAAACGAATTTGATGAATATTACGTAAGATGTAAAAGAGGAAGTCTTACATATTGATGACCCGTCATCAGTTGAAGTTTGAAACTTTGTTGAGCTGGTTTCAATGTTGAAAGATTCGTGGGAAGAAATAGGTCTAAAAAACATTTAATTATTCAGATAACATGTATATAAAGTTTCGAAAAAAAGTTATATGGAAATTAGCTACAATCTTGTCAGCTAATCACACCCATTCAATAAGTTTTATATTAAACAAAGTTAAGTTGCTTTTATCGGTCTTTTCAATTCATCATTTGTTTACATATTTAATGGATTGCTCAATATCTATTTACAATGTATGTAGGCGTAACATTTATTAAGTATGAGTGATATTATTTTAGTCACACCTTAAAGTTTGAAAATTTGTAACTTTGAAAGTTCAACAATAGAAATTGTGAAATCTTTTACAATAGACTGCTGGTTGGCTGGTTGATTAACTGATGTACGTTTACAAAACAAATTCTAAAAAGTTTTCAACATAAAAGTTTTGAAGAACACCTGAAATGGGTTAACGCTGAAGGCTGCAGACTGATCAGCTCATCAGAGGATTCCTTTTCATTATAAATGACATCAACTGGACGAATCCCAGACACAGACTCCCACATATTCGATATCCTTACTCGAGTTTTCCAAGCATCATTTGTATTGACACATTCCATAAGAGCAGATGACTCAGATGTGGATGTAAGCTCACTAACATAGTGAGATGAAATGTTGGAAGAGGTGATGAAGTCGGTAGTGGAGTTGTTACAAGTAGGTGGAAGAAACAGGAACATCTCATTACATCCGTACAACATTTGAATGGTTTCTTGTTGACTTTGGAAGCCTTTGTTGAAATCATCCAAACTGTTTTCAGGAGTCGAAAAAGGATTGATGGAGTTTGTGGGATCTGAATTCATAAGTTTGATTGCATCATTAACCTCTTGAAGTATATCTCCATTACTATCAACTTCAAGTGAATCATTAAAGGAATCGTTTTGAGTTAGGTTACCAAAGTTGAATAAGTTGATGAAATTGAAAATATGAGCAAAATTTTCTTGCCAGGGTTCTTGTGTTGGTGAGGGTTTTGTGGCAGACTCATCCTGTTCTTTCTTAGCACAAGAACTACACAGCTTCCAATCTCTTCTATCAAACATTACAGAAGATGTGATGGGCTCGCTTCTATCAGCACATGACGCACATTCAAAAGTCGATATAGGAAAGAGAAAAGCTGTAGATAGATAATCGTAATCACAACTGTCGAAATGTCTGTTGTGATCAGGGCTTTCATGGCAGATAAAATCAGAAAAGTTGTAAACCATATCAAAAGATTCATTCAAATCATCTGCAACTATATCTTTGATGTCTTCATTTTCTAGCACACTACTTAGAACTAGCTTTAAGATATCAGCTTGGGGAATAGATGAGTTTCCATCATCAGATTCTTTGTCAACATTTTCATTCATCTTTTGAAAGCAAGGTAATCTGTTAAGAGGTTCTTTTTCTGTTGTACAGCTTTTATCTGTCATTTTTTTACTTTCAAAAGGCGAAAGAAAATTCCTGTCTTTTTCGATTGTAGTTTTACTGGTTTTTTCACAGAAGTGTTTATTTAGATAATCAAAAATCAACATGTCTTTAGATGGCTCTTTAGTTTCAAGAGGTTGATAATAAGATTTAGTTGGTGATTTTATACAAACATTTTCATCAATAACTCCATAAATTGAATCATCATAATCATAATCTAAAATTTTTTGAAGATATGAAATGTTAAAACCCAAAGCTTTTTTATCAAAAATATCGTCAAATTTTGGTTCTTTAAAAGCACAACTACTAAAATCATGTTGAATCTTTACAGGAAAAATAAAGTTGTTGTTGTTGTTGTTGGGGAACTTTGAAAGTGGAGTTCTATTGTTTGCAGTATATGATTCATCCTTTTGCTTTTTTGCTTTTTCAAAAGCTTCTACAGATTCAGTTGTGACTGATTGACGTAATTTAGAATCGTCTAAATCATTTGATTGTGAATTATTACAAAAATATGAACATCCAACTGAAGGCAAGTCTGATAAGGAATTCTCTACTCCACAAGAAGAAGATGTGAAGAGACTGAACTCAGATTCATTCAACTTCTGATCTTCCATGGAAGTTGTAGCAAACTTTTGATTGATAGAAATTTCAGAATCGATCTTATTACAGTTGAATTTAACATCAGAGGATGAAGGACTTGTTTGAAGTGCATCCGATGAGTTTGTGGATTCGTAGAGAAAAGCTTTTTGGTCGTTTTCTTTCACATCACTTTTGTTGGATGATAGGATCTTGGAAAAGTCATTTTCTGCATCAAACAAAAGTTGATCATCAACTGAGTATTGAGGAAAATAGTTCTCATAATATTGATCTGTTAAATCATTAAACCAAGTGTCTGTTGCATCTTGATGTTTCAACCACCTGCTGTTGCTGCTGATTTGTGATAAGACATTCGATTCACAACTCATCATTTGTGATCCACTGAAATGAGGTAGACAAAAATCAGATGATGTCATTTGAGTAGGTCGTTTATGAAAGAACAACATCTGATCTTGATCACTAGTTGCTGTTATAGCGTTAGGTCCAGGTGATGCAGATGATATATCAGTAAATATTGCTTGATATCTCTGCCAATCATTGTCAACTACTTCATCTTTAGTTAAGGATTCTGCACGGGGGTTGTTGTAGATTCGTTCCAGACGACTAACTCTACCTCCAGCTGTTTCATCAGACTGATCTTTCCAGAGGTTTGGAGATGGACAATATTTCCACATCTCAACTTTGTCATTGAAATTTGAAATATCTTTAGTATCTTCATCGAAGAGATGGCGTGCTGGGATAAACTTTAGGAGTCCTGTTTGTGGATCACGAAACCATTTGCTGCTATGATTTGGTGATTCCGTGGTGAAGTCGTTACTCATGGATACAGGCAGGTAGTAGTGATTCCAGATATCCTGCTCATTTGTAAACGACGCTTCTGCAGCTTTCTTATAAGTTTCATAACTCGGATAAATAAATTTGTCTTTAGAGAAAGTTGGATAAAACGGCATGACGTCATTAGTTGGTTGAGAATATTCAGTTGGTTCTTCATCATATTCATCAATACCACCATACTTGCTGTTCTTACAGAAGCGACGGAAAAGGGGAAGTCTTTTGTGGGAAGTCTGACCAGCAGTGTTCAGACACACATTTGAAGGTTTACTTGCTGCTGAACAGTTTTGAATTTGAGAGTTTTTCGAATTTCTATTCTTATTTTTGCGCAAGTTTGGATTGATACCAAGTTTGTTGCAAACTTTCTTACTGAAACCAGCAGAGCTTACATCACTTCTTCTCTCATAACCAAATCTATTTTTAGCTTTATCATTCTCATTAATGTTTTTAAACAAAGGAAGTTTCGAGCCGCTGAAGTTGGCAGAATCAGGACCCGTCTGCAGTGGTTTGCCATCTCTTATTCGCTTTTCACCCACCTTTCCAGCCACCACATGCTTCGGGCTTTTTCGATATTGTTTGGAGGCAAGATTTTGCTTTTTTTTCACGTATGGATGGCGCTTTACCCGATTGGACAATCTACTTTGTGAAACCTGAGATGAAGCTGCATGTTTGATAAATGGTTTGTTGTTCCGGTTTGTTTTAAGATTGTTTTTGTTGTCGTTTGTTACTACTTTTAGATTATTGCTGTATCTTTGCGAAAAACTGGTTACTGTTGCTCCTTTGTTTCTGAAAAGAAATTATTTTAGAAAATAAAGTTGAAATGGAATTTGTTGAACTATTCAAAGATACTAACTTGGAAGAATTATAATTGTCCCACACTGTAGCGGATGTTGGCAGAGCCTTTATAGGGGCACATGCTAAACGAGGGAAAGCATCATTGTAATTTTCTTTCGGTTTTTTCTTCGTATCTGAACCACCACTTAGTTTGGTGTCTGAATAGTAACACATTTTTATATATTATCTGGTATTATGAATTACAAATATTTCAAATCGATGGATTTTCGATTTTTCAAACAAATTATTCATCAAAATTATTAAATTGACAAAATATGTTTGTAAAAATAATGTTAACAAAATTACAAGAATAAAAATGAAATATACCTGATAAAGCCATTATAAGGTTATGTAATTTTTCAATTAATTCTTTTATTTTATTTTCATTCGAAGCAGCAATATCATCATCAGCAGCAGCTAACAAGCGTTCAACAGCCATCTTTTTTTTCCAAACAGTTTCATCAGAGGTAAGAGAAAATGCAGACCGAGACTCAGCTTTTCGTTTCAACTTGCTGCTACAAAGTTACAACAATTAATTAAACAGAAAGTTTTTAAACAAAGTGATTCTATTTCCAATTTACCTTTTTTTGGGGCATTCAGAAATCAAAGAAAAAATATTTTTTTCCCTTTTATTAAGTAGTAAGTCTGTAGTGTATCCTGAATTGAGAAAAAGATCAAGAATATGACGGGCATATAAGTTACTGTCAATTCCATACTGTTCCAACTCAGATGAAAGCCAAGATTGTAAAGAAGATTTATCAATAGTATGCATACCAATATAAGAACACAAATAAACTGAAAATTAATCATTAATCAACATTTTGTAACAACTATAAACAATTTATCTACTTACCAATAAAAAATAACTGGTCTCAGATCAAATCAATTCCGTCAACAATGTAAATGTCCAATAAATTTAACACCTAGCCTTAGGCTTTGCATGTTAAACTTTGAGATGTAGAAGTACATCCGAAGTGGCTTAACTTTAAACCATAATCTAAACTGCTATTACAAAAACTAATACATGGACAAAAATGTATATCAATTTAAATCCTGAAATAAATCCATTATTAAATCTATGATTTTAAATATTTTAAAATATTTCATTCTAAATCTATACTTTTAATAAATAAAGTAGTAGCTGAATTAAAGAAACAATTGAAGTAAAACCAATGATTTTGTAATAATCTAACTTAAAGTATAATTCTTTAAACTAAGAAACCAAAATGAACAGAAAGGTCATAAAACATAAATTATATCTTTATTTTATTACTTTTTTAAAAAGGGAGTTAAAGATATAAAACTGGGTTTAACTGAATTCATTAAATCAAAACTAAACTTAAAAAGTAATTTTGTTATTGAAATCATAACAAAATTTATCAATCATTTAAAATATAAGGAATGATAGACAGGAAGTTATATTTAATCAATAAAAACAACAAATATTTATAGAAAACTTAAAAATGTTTGAACCACATAACCTTTCTTCAAAAAGTTTCATTTTTCAAAGATTAAAGTAAAAATATTTTTTATGAGAAACAACAAGTATAAGAATGTATAAATGCAGCAGCTATAATTTTTGATTTTCTAGTAAGAAAAAGTAAAATCAATTCAAATAAAACAAATTAAACACATCAAGCCTTGCCATCTTTAGAAAAAAAAATTTGTAATAAATGTTATCAATAACAGAAACACTTAAATCTACCTGAGTGTCACCTTTGATAATCTCTAGAATAAAAATACCAATATCTTTTCAGAAAATATAGAAAAAAAACTAACAATTTTCAATAAAGAAATTTTTTCTTTCACCTATATTCTATCTTATCTTTTTTAGCAACAAAAATATAAATTGTTGAAAGCATTCATTTTCTGCTGTCATCACAGTGATTCAAGTTTACATCAAAATATTCATAAAGTCAAAAAACTTGAAGAAATAAATTTTGGAATTATTCTTATAAAGCTCAAATAAAATTACATATTTAATACATGACTTCAGATAATAATTGGATAAATAGTTTTAAAAAAATTGCTGAAAGTTGAAAAAATATTTGCGATGACAATAAATTTCATTATATCAGTTTTTCTACCACTTATAAAATATATAATTTACTAATAGATAATTTTTACAAAAATTACCGATGATCAACATTATGATCAGAAGAAATAAGATTTAAGAAGTTTAAAGAGTAAAAAACTACAAAAAATAATAATAATTAATGATATATATTTCATACAGAGGTACTTATGGTGAAAAAGTTCATAAAAATTAATACTTAAACTCTAGCATCTGTAATAAGCAACAGCATTGAATATTAAAAGCTGTTTTAAATAGAAAACATGAAAACAAAAGAGTTCTTAACATTTAAATCTTTGAAATAACATTTTAACCTAAAATAAGAAAATAAATACTAATTTAAAATATAAAAGAACATTTTTACTACCAGAATTTTCATTATCAGTCTTTTATAAGAAGTTTTATAATTAAACAACTGAATTAACACATTTAGTACTTATATAGCCATGTGACTAGAAATGAACTAAGTTGCCGTCGAAACAACATGCTGCTAGCAGAGTCACACACCTCCAAGCGATTTGTAGTGAAGGTTACATAGGTAAAATAACCTTTTATTAGTTTTTGCAGTTTTTGAACGTAATTACATAAATTCAAATTTATAGAAATTTTAATTGTACCCAATCAAGTTAAAAGAATTATAAACGTTTTAAAAAATAAAGCAATTTGTTTACCAAAATACTGATAAATACTTATTTTAAGAGATAATTAAATGATGTGTTTATTTAACATTTACATGTTCGAATACAATTGTTGCGTCACTATGGAATCACTACAAATCAAAATGGTGCGATAACAGTGTACAAAAATGGTTCAATAACCAATTATATTAATTTTGATTTGTGAAAGTTTAGACGACAGCAACAATTTATAAAATTTTGAGCTTTTACGGCTATATATATATCTAACAGATTTGTTATAGCATGCTTCGGCCGAGAACGGTCATGCTGTAAGCCACGGCAGAAATCATGGAGGTTCAGTTATTATCCATGCAACAGGGTTCCACTCTCCACGCAAACAAGGTATGCAACAGAACAAAAAGACTGATGCAGCCACGCTCAGCTGGCGCCCCGAAAGCTGTCAGAACGTCACTGAGTACATTGACTATCTGCTTTTGAGTCTCCAGCTTCGACTCTAAATTCGGAGTTTTGCATCTCCTAGAAGTGTTGCCATTAACTAGTAACAGAGACCTACTACCCGAGTTTTTATGGACTTTTCCCTGCAACAAAAACGTGTCCACCGTGGTTTGACCACGGAATCTTCCACGTTTTTCTCTACACTAGGAAGACCGACGCATAACAGATTAGTGATTAAATAAAATATGCCAAACTTATATTTACTTCTTATCTGACTTATAGCGATCATTTTGAATATCGCAATTAATATCAGAAACTATATACATCATATATTTTTTCTAAGACATACATTTCTTGATGAAATCTATTCATAGGGGAAAGAAAACTTACCGCGTTCAAAAGCTAATTAAAAATATTTTCAGGACGGGTTATCTAATATTACAGCATATAAGGTTGCAAGTTGCTCTTGCAATGCTTATGAAATAATGGGTTTGTATGCTAGCGTAAATATAATTTGAAAAAATTAAGATCTTACTTTAGAAAGCAACCGTTATTATTATTGTTTCACGCTTTAATTTTAGTCCTATTTATGATTGTAAATGGACTTTCATCTCTTTAAGTTTTAAAAACAATAGCTATATAAGTTTTAAGCACTTTAATTCATCATTTAAAATATGTAAAATAGAAAGATTCTCTTTCAAATCTACCTACTTATTTTAATAAAATTAAGTTTTGAACTAATTGATAAAAAAGCTAATAAATTAACATAATTGAAAAGTGTGTTTTATTGCCTATTTTGTGAAGTTTTTAAATAGTTTATTACCGATTATTTTTTTAAATGTATTTATTTTAATTAAAAGCTCAAAAGAAATTGTGTAATCGACTATTGCAGCAAAGTACATTTCAACCGAAGTAACTGTAATCCTTTAAAGCAAAAACCTTATTTAGACGCTGACTAATTGTATAAAAAGGCTTCCTGGATACTATTTACATTTTTTATAAACAGAACATACGTAATTTTTGCAAGTTTCAGCAAGAAAATGATCATTTATCAAGTTGTTCTTCTTATAGAAAGGTCTACTTAAGTTTTCGGTTCAAAATATCATAAATATAATACAAGCAAAATGTGTATACTACACTTTTTAATAAAGATAGACTATAAAAGCTGACTTGAGCCATTGAAAAAACGTGATAAGAAAATGTATAAAACCACAAGATACTCAAATTACAGCTATTCAATCAGATGATGTTGATTGTATGCTATGAATTAAATGAGTAACTAAGTCAAAAAGAGCTTCAAGCACTTTCTGAATAATGTTGATTATCTAATTAGATATCTCATGAGATATCTAGTTTCTTATTTTCAAATCATTTAGCTCTCTATAAGATCAAAACTTTTACATCCAAATGAATAAAACATTTTATTTAGTAATTGTTTACAGCTAGTATTCCTTGATAATAACTTAATAACTTATGTTAGAACTCAGATAAAATAATTATTTCATTTAAAATTGGAATTTTTTTTTCTAAATGTTAATTGTACCAGCTTACGTTTAAGAGTCTTGTAAAGGGCAAAGTTAAGATTATTTCTAAAAGATTGCTTTATCACAATAAGAATATTTTCAAGACAAGAAAATTGCTATTTTGCTTCACTATTTTATTTATCTTGCAAAAAACTATAAGAATTGTTGTTCCGGAAAAGTTGAAAATATCAAAAGCAGTGATACATAAGGTATTATAATACTTTTTTGACAAATTTGCTTGACATGTTTATTAAACATTATAGAAATTTAAGTTCAAATTTCTTAGATGGTCTTAAAGCTATTTTTGTTTGTAATTTATACAGCAATTTAAGAAAGTTCTAACTCTGCTTTATTCTTACAAACTGTTTATTGTAAATACATCAAAAGTTAAATGTAATTGAAAGGTAAAAGCTCTCACGATTTTATCGTTTATCACTTTCAAACAAACTTAAAAAGAGAAACAGCCCGATACGTTGATTTTCTAATTGTTAATTTTGAATAAACCTTTTTATGTTTTTTCAAATTAATACCTCTAATGACTCTTATAAATCTTGAAAAAAAGCTTCCATATAACTTATATGTCTTTATTGTACTTCTTTGTAGGTCAGTGAGATTGTGTTATAGTTATTTACTTGTAATACGCTTCTCAATTTTTTAATACATTAATGGAAAGAAATTTAAAGAAAATAGAAAAACGATAAAAATTTATTTTAGCCAAAAATCAAGTCTGTTGAAGCAAGTTGACTTTTACTTTATTACTTTTTTGATGGCTTGTGTTCTCTTTGGTAAGTTTGGGGTACAAATGGGTAATTTTGACTAAAATATTTCCACTCATGTTTTCTAGCCTAATTTAAATGCAATCAATCAAAATTTATCATATAAATACTTCTATGTAAATCACGCCCCAAAGTTAAGCTACATTTTTTTATTTCAAACCAACTTTGTAGCTGAACTAGTTTATTTTGAAAAATATCCTTTATTAATAAGATAAATTAACAACTTAAAAGTCGTTGTTCAAAAGTGCTACATATTAACAAAAAAAGCTGCATAGAAACATATAAAACAAAATTTAATATTTTAAAACGTAAATAAATAAGCTAAAGATGCAAACTACGAAACATGTCACTAAACAAGCAGTTTGTCGTATTTCACTTTTAATTTTATCAATGTAATTGAGTCTGATCATCTCATTCACCATCTCAGCCGATTTGTTCTCATAAGGAAATGGTAAGAGAGGAACAGGTTTGCCCAAAAATTTGCATAACACTCTCCAACCGTCTTTTAGATTAAAGAACAAAGTTCTCCCATCTCTCGGAGCAAACTAGAACATTAAGCATCTTTAATGATAAAAAACTTCCAAACTAATAAGTGAAATTAAATTAATGAACAATTGTAGTAGAATCTTGTGAATAAAATTTGAAATAGGAAATATTGAAGATAAAAAGCAATTAATATTGGAAATAATTAAAGCGCTTATACCACCTTTATTTTTAAATATATCAAAATGTTTTTCAAGCTTCTATCACATATAACTTTCTAATATAAATCAAATCTTGTTTTAAGACTTCAGCTTAATAGAAAAGTGAACATTTCAACGAGAAACTAAATGCTTCAATACCAATTGCGTTTTGTCAAATTAAATCGATCTTCTACCTGCTTAACTGAAGCATTATGACGTCGATATGCTTTTAACAACAAAGTTTCGTTCATTTTTCGTTTTCTACCTCGTCTTGAGTAGACATCGAATCCAAAAATTAGACTTACTGCGAAATTAAGATTAATTTAGGTTAAAAGTTATAAAATTACCTCGCAATTGACATTTTTCCAATCTTTTAATCAGTGCATGGTTCTTTTAAAACCAATTTACAACAGTTTTTAACTTACAATTATTTAAAAGAAAACATTTAGAAAAATAAGGAATTATATACAAAGATAAAGTTGACAGTAAATTCAAATCAAGGCTTTAATATGTGATTAAGAAAAACTTTGTTCTCTTCAAAGTCAGTTTGTCAATTGATATTTTAACTGATCTTAAAAGCAAACTCTAAGTATGATAAGATAAAAGTAGACGTTGAAGCCAACACTTGGATTTCAGCAACTTTTTGCTTGCTAATGCGATAAAGAACTTGCATGTGCCTCCTTACCCTATATATTATTGCAATGCTGCTTGAGTCAAGTCAAGTTTCGATAAATGTTGCATAAAAATCGTGGCAACTAGAAGAAGCTAGGAAACCAGTGGTCGTTTTTAAAATATGAAAATATTTGTTTGTTTCTGATAGGAATGTGCGGTGAAAGGGTTCAGAAAACCGATCATCTGTAATAGCTTTGACATTTTAACGTATTTTTTACGTAACGATTTTTACTCGAAATTTCCCCAACTTTTTATTGCGATAAATCGTAGACATAAAAACTCACTTTCAGCTAATCTTTTCTGAGCTGTCTCGAAACTATCGTGCTGCTTTTTTTTCTCAATTTCATCATTTAAACTTGTCTAGGTCGCTATCCTTTTAGATAGATCAACATCTGTTTGCGTCAAAAATACAAATTTTGATCTTTAAAACTTTGTGAGCTTTAGGTAGAGCAACTCTTTTGTAGCAATTGATAACTTAATTAGACATTTGCTAATACTTGATGTTTGAAAGTTTGAAAATACTCCGTTTATCATATATAACCAACCTGATTTATATATTTTAAAAATTATTAAAAATTCAGCTTAATTATTTGTGTAATCAGGTATTTACACTGTTTTCCAAAAAAGTTTTCCGTCTCTCTGGCTGTTGGAGAAAGCCACTTCAAAACCCATTTTCTTGTTGTGGAAGCAACTGGTAGCTTCTCAATCTGTTTAATAAAACTTTTTAACCAAATATCCTCTGATTCTCTTTCAGTGAAAATAATCTGTAAACATTGAATAAGTGTATGAAGGGTGTACTGCGAGTATTTGTAAAATTTAAGATGAACTTAATTATGAGATAAGATCGATATCTTGTACAACTTTCAAATCTTCCTACAGTATAGTTGCACATAAAGTAACTAATTTACCTTTGCGTCAGGGAACGCTTGATGCAATTCAAACCAAAAAAAAGAGCTGGGTACATCACAGACTGCATCAACATCAAGAAACATCTTTTGAAATTCATCAATTGCTCTACCATCTTCGAATATTTTTAACCACTTTTCTTTTAGATATAAAAAATGTTCTAAAAAGTCATAAACTTCGTACCCGAGCAAGCAAAGTGCTTTATTTAATGTTTTTGTTCCACATTTTGAAAAGCTTGCCACTATAACTTTCATTTTGAATCTTAAAATATAAATTAATCTTCGTTTTTTATCGCTTGAATTATAAAGATGAATTATAAAGATGTTTTGAAATTAAGTCAAATATAAAGAAGTATAAAATTTTGTCTCTATTCAGTTAACATTAAAATCACTCACAAAGAACTATTAATAAAATCTTATTCTATACTGTAGTTATAAAATAAAATTTGAAGTTGAATTATTTAAATATGAGTCAAAAATGAAACAATTATAATTACAAAAACTTATAATCAATAGATATAAAAATTTCACCTATTAGCTTAAAAACAAGCTTTCTTTAAAAAGTTTAAGTTTTCTTTGAATAGAAAATTTAAAAAAATTATGACACACTATGATATAAATGAATAATAAACTAGCAACAGCATCTTCAACTTCATGTGAAGCACAAAAGTCTGATGAAAAACCAGTTAGGTCAGTTTTGCCTTTATTGTAAACGCCTTATGCTTACAAAAATTATTTTATGAAGTTGAACTTCCATAAGCACTTAAATTTGGCATATAAATTAAACTAACTAAATTTAATAATATTAGTAAAAATGAAATAAAATACTATTTTCCGTATTTTAGTCATCAAATAAATTTCTGTATGTTGAAGTGGAAACATTGAACCTGAGCTATTTCTTACATAACCTGATACTTTTTCAATAGCTTTCTTTAAAAGTTATATTGTGTTTAACTCTAAAGTGTTTCTATTCTTTCTGTAATAATCTTAAACTGTGATACATAAGATCTTGCTTTACCTCTTTGCTCCATGAAGCTTTCGAATTTGTTGCTCGCAGCCACACGTTAATAAATTAATAAATAATTTTCAAAATTTTCATCGATAAAAGTTTTTAATCCAATAACTTCTAAATTTTTAGTTTGGATGACCTTTCTTACTCTTTTGAGCCGCTAAGCGAAACAATACTTTAAATACTTTCAAAATGCTGGTAAACTAAACAGGAATGCATTCAAAATTTATTTGTATATTTGTAATTTCAATAATTTACTATTCTGAAACTACTCTACAAATTGTTAAATTTCTTATTAAAATATCAAAAATTTTTCCAACTTTGTTTCAAGCATACATATTTTTTAGAAAAAATTTTAGCATCTTTTTCCGAAATTCACCATAATTTATTCAAAAACTTCCAATTGAACACTTTTCATGCTGTGCATACTTCTCTCTTTATTCTTTTTTTCTGGTAGGTAAATCTTTCTCTACTCACTAAGAAATATATCGATTAAACAGTAGCTTCTTTATCAATCTAAATGTTGCCACCGACAGCTATAATATATGATGTTAGTTTTCAAATACTTTTTATTATTTCGTGTAAAAGCAGAGAGAACATCTCTAGGCGTCTTTATAGTAAAGAGATGTTTTTTGAGACGAGTCTTTTTTTTTTGCATCGATTAAGTATTTTTTTAAATTCATTTTTTGTTGGAAACAAGATATTTAATAGTAACTTTTGTCTTAAAACGTTTTTAGCGTTTTTATATAGTTTGTCAGTCGAACTTTTGCGTATATAGTTGTTGTCTTATTTCGATTTTGTCGTACAAAGATAACTGCTTTTTAATGTTTTCAAAGTTGGCCTGGTATAAGATGACAAAATAGAACAAAGTATAATAAAAACTATAATTCTTTTTTCTTTATTTTACTATAACATTTTTATTTGTGCCAACAAATAAATCAGAAATCATTTCGTCAAATATTTTTGATTTTAAATATGTCTTAACTCCGGCAAGCCTTTATTTTAATGAATTGATTTTGTGTGAAACTGATTGAAATGATTAGAATTAATTATTGATTGATACAAGAAACTTTTATCTAAATTCAACCTACTTTATCTAAATTGTTTTTGTAGATAACGATAAAATAAAATATTAACTTAGATAATATAATCTATAAATTATATCAGTTTCAACTTTAGTTTAATGCACACTACTACAAAATAAAAAAAGTAGTTGAAACTATTCTTTAAAAATTGCATTTCGCAACATTGCATAAAATTACGTTAGCACTTTTTCTCCTCTGTATGAGGGTAGGCATGAATGGTTAACCGGTTTGCAGCTCTATGGGTGAGAAACCGGTTTCGTTTTGACATCATAAGATTTCCACCAATTTTTAACCTCAAGTTTCGATTGAAGGATTCGTTCGTTACGCACTTTTAGTAATCTAGTTGCCACGGCAACACAGTTCATTTGCTCTAATGTGTTTGTTTTTTGAGGTACTTAATTACCACCAAAATGACTTAATGCAACCAATAATACAATAAAGTTGAAAATCAATTAATCAAAGTTTGTAGCAAAAACTATTTTTTAAATAAGAAAAATTAGATGAAAACCAAAAATGGGAATTTCAATTTCTTTTATTAAGCTAAAGTAAAAGTCATAACCTATTACCATGAAATTGTAAGTTAAAATGAAAATTATAAAAATGTCTCTAATTCAAATGTTGGTGTTTTTGTGAAGTTTAGTAAAGCTTAAATAGTATTTGATAAGTTTGAATCTCAAAATGAAAATTATTGTTGCTGGGTTTCCAAAATGTGGCACAAAAACAGTTGCTTCCGCTTTAAGAGACCTTGGTCTTAAAGTTTATGATTTTATGGAAAATTATGAGTTTTTGGAGGATAAATGGCGAAAGATTTTTGAAGAAGGAGTGAACCGTGATGATTTTATGGAGATGTACGAAAACGTAGACGCTGTAACAGACTTGCCTTGCTGCTTCTTTTGGAAAGACCTCCATAAAACTTTCCCTCAAGCTAAAGTTTGTTTTAGTTGAATTTCTAAATTTAGTGATTAGTAAGTATAAAATTAAAAGAAGCTGAATCGATATTTTTGGTTATTTTCAGATTATATTCATGCAACGAACCACCGAAGACGAATGGATGCAAAGTTTCAACTGTAGTATCAATCTCAGACAAAAGTTAGTATTCAAATTACTTAAAATATTTTCACCAACAGCAGCCAAGTTGAATGCATTTCTGACAGATATGCGTAAGTGACAGTTATTAAACTAGATCTCATTTGTAGTAATCTAATCGAAAGCGTTGTTACAGTTCGGTTAGTATTTGGTTTTGATGTGATGAATACTTCCATCATAAATGGATCAGCAAAAGATCTACAGATGAAACAGATCTTTCGACTTCATAATTCTTATGTTCTTGAAGTAGGTTTAAACAATATGACAGAGCTTGATTGTAATTTTACTTTTACAGCAAGCACCTAAAGACAAGCTACTCATTTTTAACTTGAATCAAGGCTGGGGTCCACTTTGCAAATTTCTGCAGCTTCCAATTCCCAAGCATCCCTTCCCACATAAAAATAAGCAAGGCGAATACGGTTACGAGCTGCTTAGAACTCATCCTATATTTCTACAAATGCAGAAAGAGCTTTTGTCAAAAATAAGCGTTTGTTTTACTTTCTTCTTTCTTCTTTGTAGCTATTTTCGAAAATGGTTTTAAACTTGATTTTTTTGTTTTAATTTTCAGCTACCTTCTTGGCAAGCTTCTGTGCATTCATTGAACGCTTTTCTGTTCTTCTCATCGTTTTAACCGTCTTCAGGCAATCCTTTAACATTTTCTCAGTATTTCCGATAATTTATTAGACTAATACATGTAAAGTTTGATCACCGCGGTTTCACGTTTGGTTTTAACTTAAGTTTTACTTCGATTAAGCTCTTGCTGTTATTTTAAATAGTTTTTACAGTTTCTATTCAATCCTTTCATCATTTACCGCAAAAACAATTATGTCGACTTTTACTTTATGGCAAGCCTTCCAGACACCAGGTTAGATTGCAGCATGTGACTTTTGTGCTTTTTTTCGTTAACCTTCAATTTGAGTTCATAAGTTCCACTTATTGTTTTCGGCAGAAAACACCTCGAACGTATGTGTTTAATTACAATATGGTTTGTGGCATTCTGTTTTTTTTTTCTAATCATGTGATTGTTTCAAAACTAACTTTAAACAATTTCCATCAACGTAGCTGCATTTATGGGTTTTGAAAATACAACTTTGAAACCTAATTAATGAAATTTTTGTGCGAAAAAATTAGGTTTAATTCTTAATTTCTAAAACTAAACTGATAGTTAGGTTGATGTAAGTGGTTGAAGTAAAATTATAATCCAGACGTTCGATTAGCTAAATTTATCTTTTAATTATATTTCCTACATAAAATTTTAACAAAGAAGAGGTTGTTAATCAAAAGGTTACATCAAAGACTAGGTGATTAAAAAGCAATCAGAAAAATAAACTTTGTGGAGAAATTACAAACTTCAAATAAGCTCTAAAAAGGAGGCCACCAACTTGCTGACAAATGCACTCACCATCAACAGCGAAAGACTCATGACTGTGCAGCACTTTAAGTATCTTACTAGCAAGTAATATTTGATGCTACCATTGATAGGGGAAAGTAATCATCAGATTAGCAAGTCAAAGCCCTTGGTCAACTTCAGATAAGAGCTTAGAGCAACAAAGATTTCAAAATCAATGTTGTTCTGACCAAACTTCTGGGCAGGTCTAAATCTTGGATCTTATACAATCACTACTTACGACTTTTGGGTTGCTTCCACAAACAATGCCACTGAAACATCATCTGCATTAGATAGTGAGATCCATCCCAAATACATCTTTACTTGTTAGAGCTAATTTGCTTAGCATCCAAGTCATACCAACAAAACACAATCTTTTTGGGTCGTTAAGGTCTCCAGAATATAAAATAACTATGTACCCAAAATTGTATCGTCTGGTTGAAAAAAGAGGTGCTCTAAGCAAAAAGTGATTTAGAGATTTATAAAAATCTTTGTTGAAACAACTTGTAAAACAGCTGTTATCTTCGTATGGTGTAGCATAAAGAAAAACCATCTCTCGTCAACATCTATTGAGAGCCAAGCCAGAGCTGACGCTGGAGATAAAAGCTTAAAGAAGATAAGGGCTCTAATGTCATATATTACATCTCTGTAGAACATGTGACCGGGCGTGCTTTTCACGTACAGACTTGTTTAGGCAATAACGAAAAGAACAATAAACTCTAATTCTATCTTTATTTGCTTCAATGTGTTACCCTTCTTCGATATATCATTCCCATATACTTCCATATCTTCAAACCTCAAAACATTGCTACTAAGTTGTTGATTTGTAATTTTTCAAGAAGTTTTTAAAACCCTTTAACATTTATGGTCAATGCTTTATAAATTCTTGAGATAATCATTTCAGTTAAACTCTTGTTTACGATTCGCTATTGTAAAGAAATCCACAGATTTAATATTTAAAATCAATTATACAGTCCTACCTTGATACGTATAACTTATAGCATTAGACTACAATTATTAGTTTGTATCAGACACAGTAATCTAAAAGCTTTAACAAATTCTCAATAAGACTAAGATCATTTTTAAGGAGTTAAAAGCTTGTTGAAGTAAAATATAGTTAACTCAAAACTCCAGTTTTCTAGATTTGCTAAACACAAAATTTAAATATTACCTGACCAAGCTATATGCTCAAAACATACGATCTAAATATTTTGGTAGGTGATTGTTGCGAAGATTAGCTGACAAATCTTTAGCGTTCTTAGCTACCAATCACGACACTTGTTTATCAAATAAGTTCTATTTTCCTAACGTCGTTGGAGAAGTTTTTCAAAATTAAGGTGGTAAGTCGACCCAAATGGTTTTCTATTAAAATTGTTATGCTATATAGGGAACGAAATCACTGTTCTTTTAGATGTATTGTTTAGTTCAAAAAACGTGTTGAAGCTTAGTTTAAAATGATTACAATGAAATAGTTTTTACCGTTTTGATGTATTATAACTGTATCTAACAAGAATTTTATAAATATAGTTATTTATTAACTATATATACTATTTTATGAATAAAACAATTTGTTTTGTTTAAATCTTGTTGTAAAATACTAGAAATTCAATTAAGATACCGAGTAATTCAATCAAATATATTATCATGTAAACTAGTAACAAATAATCAAAATTTCTACCAAATTCTGTTACTTTTCAAAAGATTATTTAAGATGTTTCCAAATAGCTGAACAAAAATCAATTGAAAATGTTATCAAGTATTCTGAAACAATCTTGTGAAGGCAAAAATATTTTTAAAAGTGCTTTAAAAGAATTAAGTAACAATTGTGTTACAGACTTTTAACATCAAATATTAAAGATAAACTTGTTACTGTATACAATCTAATGAGGGTTGTAACAATTAACATTAAAGTTTAAAAAACAATTTTCATGAACTATATCTTATTTAGCCATTGCATGAAAACAGTGAGAAACTTACAAAATAAACACTTGATATGTAAACGGGTGCAAAAGTGTAATCAAATATCTCATCTATAAAACATAGCACATCATTTTACTATAACTAGTCACATGCTACTTATTTAAAGAAAAACAATTAATATTGTTTTATTAGTAAATTGATGGGATATACTTTTTTTTAAATATTTTTTTGTATTTTTGAATAATGCAAAATGTTTAAGATCTAATAAAAACATGAAATGAATGTATCAAATTTCAAACTAGCACTTGTAGATGTTAGTTTTTTAGAGAAATGTATTTGGAGTTGACTGAAATTTGACTGAAAACCTGAACCAATTGTAGGTTAAAGCAGGTATTTTATTAAAGTTGATCAGAGACCTAAATGTTTTAATAAACCACAACTTTAGAGTTTAAAGTAAAGTTTAATTTAAGTAAATTCCAAATGATTCCAAAACATTTAGAAATAATAAGATCTAAATTTAAAGAAAATCAAAATATAATTGAAATTATAAAGCTGATAATAGTTGAGAAATAACTTTTAATAAAAGCAATGAGAATGCAAGCTTTAACAAAAAGATGAAATTATTTGTACTTATTAATTGCATCATTCAACATTTCTTGGTTGGCTCCTTGAAACTCATAAACTTTACTTCCATTTTTATAGAACTTAAAAGTGGGCATAGCAGAAATCTCTTCAAAACGAGCAATATCTTCAGCCTCATCTACATCAACTTTAACGACAATTATATCTAGATTTTTTGCATGTTCTTTAAGAGCAGGTGCAATAACTTTACAAGGACCACACCATTGAGCATGAAAATCAACGACTACCAACTTTCCTTCATTATTTTTCAAAACATTATGATACTCATCAATTTCTTCAACATCTTTCATGAGTCCCATTTTTATTGCAACTAAATAAATATTTAATAGAACAAGATCTGTAAAAACTTTAAAATAAAAATTAGTTTTGATCAAATTTATTAAAAATAATTAGTAAATAATTTAAGGAAAAGGTTTTGAATAAACATATAATTAGAAAACTTCAGAATTAGCTGCCCACGTTTTATTAACATAAACTTTTATGATGTAATAAAAAATATTACTTTCTAAAAAATGAATCAATATAAGAAACCAGGAAAAAAGACCCTGAATGAAAAACAAACAAAAGCAACTTTGAAATAACAAAAGTAAAAGTCATTCTTTTGTGTAGACCTAAAGTAAAAAAGCACAAAGTCAAAAATAATAACTTAGAATATCTTAAACAGTTATACAATAAAAGAATTTCATACAAATGACCTAACAATTTATATTTCAGTAACACTGTCATTAAATTAAAAAATACTTTTGACCAATATTCATAAAATAATCATTTTTCTACAACATATACTAGATATACATCAGCAGCTTGTAGAAAATGATTCATAAAATATATTATGACTAAACCAAACTTGAAAATATCAGCTTTAAGTTCATTCAAGCTAAATATAGATCAAAAAACAAATTGACTTAATCATGGTTCAAAGGTTATAATTTTATATATTATTGAAAGCATAATAATAATAAAAATAGTTCATATTAAACATGTTTAAACTTATCTGTTAAAATAAAAAAATAATATATTTAAAATCTCATGTCAAGTTTGGTTATTTTAAAATTAATCATAAGAATTAATAATAATATTTTATTATAACAAGTTATAAAATTTGTACTAATATTATATCAAACCTTTTTTATACAGGATAAAAAAGTGTTTATCAGAAGAAAAAGGGTTGAATTTAAAATATCAATTTCAAAAACTAGAAATAAAATAAATTTATAATTTACAATATTATCAATATATCAAATTTGTTGATAATTATCACTAACAAATTTAATATTTAAGTACAGCTTTTTATACTAAATATCATAAATGTATAAAAAAAATAGAGCATTTAGTAAAACATCATATAAAAAAGTGTAATAATGAATGCAGTTTTTAAAAATCATAATTTATAAATAAACAAAGGTTTAAAAATAATTATAAAAATAAAATTTGTTTTCAATGTCATACAAAAAAATATATTTATAAAATATTACAATTTATTTTTGTCAGAAAATTGTTTGCATCATAAATAAAAAAGTCTCACCGCACAAAAAACAATTTCTTTAAACAAATTTAACATCACAAACTTATTAAAGAAGAATAGATATATATAAAAGTGGATGCAAGAAGTTTAGATTGTTACATTCCCAGAATGTACCTGATATTTATTCTTACTACAATCTTAAGCTTAAACCAAAGCGGCAAGATATTTTTGCGTTGTCATCGAATAAGCATAAAAATAGGTTTAACGATTAGCTGAATTTAGAGAAAGAAAATAATTTTAAAAATTTTATTATTAAGTTTTAAGCTCAGATATAATTTTATTTTAACAATATGAAAACTTTTTTCTAAAAAATAGCACTTACTATCACCAAAACAACGACACTAAACAATTGATGATTCTTTAGGACTGATAATTTTTAATTACAAATTTTAATTACTTTACACCTAATAGACAAAGATTATTCATATAAGAATTGAAGTTCTACTTACCAAGATCTCAATCAGCCAAAATAGGTTTTTCCTAACTTATGCACAAAATTTTATCTCTTTTTACAATACATTGATTCACAGAATTAAACTTATTACCAAGAGACGATTTATTCACTTAAAAAATCTATAAGAGTAAAAAATAAAAGGGAGCGTATAATTTAGAGAACAAGAAAGATAAAAACTTGGCGACTAAAGATACTTATTAAGCTATTTAGTTATTTTAGCCTTATAAAGTTTAAATTATAGTAATAAAGATGATAATCCAATTTTTGATTCAAATAAAAGTTTACCTTATTTTTTCAACAGCCCAAGACTGTGGCTTTAAAACTCTCTACTTCCTTGAAAGACAAAAAGATAGTCACAACTCTACACATAAAATTGATAAATTCACAACACTTAGTTAAATTGTTGATCAAATCTTATCAGGAAAACCCACCAATATTACAACCATTAATTTAACAAAAAAGTGTGAGTAGTTTTTATTTTAGATAAGCCGTCCTACTTTTATTCAAGTAAATGTTTTATGTATGCTACTCGTACTAGAATTTGTAGGTTAAAACGACTTCTCCGTTGCTTTGAGTCCAGTACATCAATATGACCCTTTGTAAGAGCTCCAAAAAATTGTTTTAATCTCTTTGCACTATAAGCCATTACTGCTAAGTTCAAATAATTGAGTAAATAAACAAAATCAATACAAAAACTAGCAATCATACACTTGTCATTACCTAAAATTAGTGTACCAGTTTTACTATGTATTTAGAAAAATAAGAAACTTTGAAGAAAACTTCTACTATTTTACTTTTAAACCGGCCTAGACTACTTAAAAACTTAAGTAAAAGAATTGCTGATTACAAATTTACTGCGTTTTTTTAGCTAATGGCAATTTAAGTCAGTATAAAAAGTTGAAAATAGATTTAAAACTTGTAGGCAACAGATTTATTTATTATATTTATCTTTATAATTAATAAATTGAATTAAATAAACTTACTAACCACAAACCTGATTACGAAAGTAATCTTACGTTTTTTTTTATTTTTTACGTATGCTTTTTTACATATATAGCAAATTGTTGAATGCCTTTATTAGATAAAGATTATGTTGTTTGTTTTTTTTTTAATTTTAGTTATATACAATTGGTATCAATGTAAATATTAAGTGTAGCATAATAACAAACTAAAGTGCGGGTTACTAAACATTGTTTACTAAAACTTTTATATAAAATAATTCAACAAAGCAAATAGATCAACCTCAATAAGAATTAGTTCAAATGTTAAGGAAGCATTCTGACTGAAAATATTGAAAGAAAATGACGCTAAAATGTTCTTTTATGAATATTAGTTTAAGCTTTGTTAAAAAAATTCATCTAAACTTGCCCATAAAAATTATTTGCAAAAAAATCATTCTATTAGAAGTGAAATGCGTTGTCTAAATATTCAAAAATTTAAGAAAATCGAATAAAAAATCAACAGTAGTCTGAACAAGTAGAGAAAAGTTTGAATTTTTCTATCAAACGATTAATTATTTCACTGAACATCCAAAATACTGAAAAGTTTAGAATTATTCAGATTACTAAAAGGTTAATTGAATACAAATTAAATTGTTTACTTTTTTTCACAGATGTCAGACAAATTAAATACTCTCAGGTGAAAACAAAAGCTAAAACGATTATTCAAATTCGATTAAGCTTATAAGTTCATGAAATTATGAAAAATAAAAACTAAGTATAATATGCAATTTCTTTTTGTCAATATTTGAATAAAATCTTTACAAAACGTTTTCTATAACTTCAAATACACTTTGTTGAAGTTAAACAAGCTTCAAGCTTTTGTTTTCATTGTTAAACAATATAGCTTTTAGTTTGATATAAAATTTTGAATTATTTTTATAGACATTATTTTATTTACAAATATATCTAATTAAAAATTGTTTACAAGCTTGAAAATTTATGTCAAAATGAAATTGTTTTAAGGTTAAACGATTTCTTTAGTTTGAGAAACAAAAAAAAGTTGACTCATTTCTAAATTGTAATTTTAAGATATTTTTACAATATTGTTTAAGTTAATATTTACATCGAATGTATAAACAATTATTATTTGAAAACAAGTACTCTAATTACATTTGTAGTCGTAAATCATAATTTATTATCATTGTGGTATCGATTTTTATTTTAAAACATAATAGTTAATTGTAAAAGTACAATAAAAGCTTTGACCAAAAACATCAGTGAAAGAATTTGTGTAACCATGATATTCAACTTTCTACTTTAGCAGGTTTAATCCAGTTACTAACTTCATAAAACTTAGAAATTAAGTAGTGACAACAAAAATAAACCTTTATTATTCTTTAAAACATTTATCTAAGTAAGATAAGTGCTGTAACCACATAGATCATTTTTTTATTTTTGCTTTGAATAAATTAAATTTATTTTATAAATCATAGTGATAGAAAGATTAATATTTTTAATGATTTCCAAAAGATGCTTGCATTTTATTATCTTAACTCTAAAAAACAGAAATAAACATGATTAGAAAACTTCAAACAAAGCACCAGAAGATTTAGCTGATAAATAAAAAAGCTTTTGACGCAATAAGCCACTCTTAGCTCTAATCTTCTTCTACACAACTACAAAATTTGATTTTTTAGTAAAACTCACAGTGAAAAGCCCATCTACAAAAAGAAATAAACTTCACAACAAAAAGAAATATGCCTTATTCTTAAAAGATTTACAAAAAAGCGCTGTAAAAATAACTATTTTATGAAACTTGTTTAAAGAAAACCCTGCGTTGCGATAGTTTAAGGACTAAAAGTTAAAGATATAAGTAGATGATACAGAGTTTAAATAAGCTCATTTATGATGCTGTTAATAATATTATCACAAAATACATGAAAAGTAGTAAATAGTTCTAGTAGAATAGGAATGGCTGTGAAAGTTTCCGTGATGATAACCTCTTGTTGATCATTGAATCACACAAGAACGAGATTTCTCATTCTTCTTCTCAGTCGGAGCATTAATTATTTCTCTCATCTTTTGATAACAAAACTGTATTTTCCCCTGATCTACACCAACATCTAACACTTCTTTGTTATTATCTTTGATGTAAGCTCGCAGAAGTGAGATAAGATATTCTTCTTCATCAGGTTGCAAGTTTCCCATTGATCCGTAATTGTTCCTTAGAAATTGAAATTTTTTAAATAATTTTCATTATAGGATAAAAAATGAAATTTTGATTAATGAAATTTTGATGGTTTAAAGAAAGAACTTTTATTATTTTAGCGTAATTTATTTAACCGTTTTATGAATGAAACAAAGAATAAGTTTTTGGTGTTTTCAGAAAACAGCTGTTGATGAAAAATTGATCTATTATTATTCAAAAGAATTAGTTTCATTGTAGAAACCAACATTTCAATCATCTTATTATTTCGTGTTTGGAAAGTGATCAACTCTTGTTTGACTTGGAAGTATTTCTTACATTGCTTAAATGCTGTTATAAGGCCGCACAAATAAATACTTGACGTCAATAAGCCGCTCCTAATTTCACTTAACATTGCAGATGGTTGCGTAGTAGCAGTGAAAGGTTGCTAAGGCAACAATCTCGCGCTCATAAGGCTTAGAAGAATTGGTTTTAACCGTGTTTTACTACGATTACTTTGACAAAAGGGTAAGTTGTTCTTGATTTTCTCACTTCTTATGAGATAGTTTTGAAGCTTTTAAAAGTTTAAATAAATTGAAGTAGAAGCAAATAAACTTACTTGAGTTGGTCCAGTTCTTGACGCAATTGAGCAATCACAATTTCCGATTCTATTATTTCATTCACTTTTGGTTTATTTCGGATTCTCGAAACTCTTTGTGCAAATCTACAAGTGGAGATTGACTCGTCAAGATGTTGTAACTCAGGACTAACTGTAGCCACCATTGCGGTCAACGAATTACCACCTAGAGAATCACTGAGAACCATTGTTAACATCGAGTTACGATAAGGGACATGCCGTTTCCGCCCATTTGCATCATGCCTGTCACGAGCACTTAGAGACACTATTACTTGTTGCAAATGATGTAAAGATAAATTGATGTTTTTAGCTTCAGATAGTAATTGCCCACTTCTCATATGTGATTTACCCACCCTTTCTGATCCTGCTAGATCAACCAAATTGATCTTTGATCGAAGAGTCTTATGAAGATCTTGAACCTCAATAGTGAGGTAGATAGTAAAGACACAATGAGATCGAGATGAAGCTTTATTCAGGTGGGTTTCAGCAACTTTTCTATTAGCATTACCCAACATCAGAAGTTCCAAGGCTTCTTTCCGAGTATCAACCTCAAATACCGACAGATTTCGTAGATACAAGTTTCCACGCGCTGTTGTAAGTGCTGTAACCCTTGGCAACTCCGAAAAGTGATGGATGCGTCTTCGGATACCTCGGATTCCCGCAAACAAATCATATCCGATCTCTTTGTAGATCTCCAGATAAGAAACTTCAATCCTCATATTTGTAGTCCCACTTGTGAAAAGATGGTTCAATGTCCTGGCCACCAAACCATCTACTGATGTGACGTCATCTTCGATTTGACTATCAACGCGGGCATTGAATTTACCAGGGTCACCGTACATGGTCTCTTCTGGTCCAAATATGGTATAAGTCTTTCCCGTTGAAGTTTGTCCATATGCAAATATAGTCCCATTGTAACCAGTCAGAGCAGCGTCCACTATTGGTCGAGCTGCTACGTCATAAACATCCTTCTGTTGTGACCCTTGATCAAAGACTCCACCAAATGTGAATTGGTACTCAGATCGTGCTGAAATGTTTGTTGATTTTTGAACTGGTCCATTAGGTGCATAGATGTAGATGGAATCGCGTTCGTTGTCGCCATATTCTACATCATACTCGATGTCGCCTTTATCGTAAATAGGTTGCCCTTCTGGCTGGTTGATAGACCGTTTAGGTTGTCCTGCCACTGGGTGGCGCTCTTCAAATCCGCTTAAGGGGACCCGAGGAGATGTCACGTTGTGTTGATATTTTTGTGCTTGTTGTAAGCGTTGTTGTTGTCGTTCATAAAGGTCTTGCTGTAGTTGTTGTTTTCGCGATAGATCTGTCGACTTCTGGAAGTCCTTTCGTCTTTCTAAATCACGTGGTGTAAGGTTCTTTTTGACATTCGCTTCTTCGACCTCTTTAACTTTTCTTTCAGTTGATTTCTTGACCTGTTTCAATGATTTTTCTGCATCATTGTAATTGATTGTTGTTGTATCGTTCCAGGGAAGCCGCTCATCTTTATTATCTTTTCGAGGACTTGTTTTTACTCCTGTTGCTTTTGATGTATTATTACTTGTTGTTTTATCAGATATTTTTTTCTTTTCTTGTTGTTTTGTTTCAGTTTGTACATTTTGTTTCTGGTTGTCTCTTGCTCTTTTTTGATTTTGTTTTGTTTTTTGTTTGTGCTCTGCTTCATCTAAATGAGAGCTTGGCCTCACACGACAAAAAACTCGGACTGTATCTTCCGACATTAATTAGAATCTAGAGATTCTAATTCTATAAAAATAAAATAAACTTTTAACAAATTAATATTTACTTTTCAGTAAATATTCGCAATAAAGTAAAAAAGCGAAAATTTCACAAACATTTTACAAGAAAAGAAAATGTTTAGGCTATCAAAAAATCAATTTAAAATAAATCAATAAACAAGTTTTCTTTACTAATAAATAAAAAAGCTAAATATGTTTATAACTCTCTGTTAAAATTACCACAAAATGATAAAGCTTGCTACCATCTAGAACAAAAAAAAAATTAAACTTTCTTTTCTAAAAGTACTTGCAGAAATAAAAAGATTGAAAAATATGTAAGAGGCATTGAAGAGATGACTAACCCTATACTTTCTAAACTGCACTTTCTTCTATTATACCAACCTTTCTCTGTCATGGTATTTAGCTTTTATTATCAACAATGATATGACCAGCTAAGTTGAATTAGAACAATTACTTTTTCTTTTTTGTTGTTGTACCTGAAGCTTTTGAGTGAAGCCTGTGTTGAAGGATAAATATTTGTTCAATTTTGCTTTGCACTCATTTCTAGATTTCCTTCTTTAAATAAACTTTTTAAACATTTGTTTCAATTCTTCACTGAATAATATAATGAGTTTCTAAATTATGATAAAAATAAACAATTTAAGTTTTTAGAAATATTTCAAAATAAATATTACAGAAAACTGGCCATACCTTAAAAGATTATTAATCTGATAAACTAACACAGCAAAGCTTTTTTAATATTTAATTTGCGTCTTTTATTAACTATCTTATATTTCACAAACACAAGTTGCATTATACACAGTCTCTTTGTTAATATGAATACTTAAATTTGATTACGAAGAGTGTTTAAAGTATAATAAACTTTTCCTTTTGTTTGTAACTATTAAAAAGCATGAACAAAAAAAATTCTTTTAATATTTTCAACTGTAGTCGTCGTACTTTTCTGAATATTATATGTAACATATCTTTAGAAAAATTCAATCTTTATCATTAAAATGTTTACACATATCATGTAATAATTACGATGAAAATATTTTGTATTAAATTTATGAAACAATAATTTATGTTGCTAACTTTATGTAGTCATGCTAAAAGTATTTTCGTAATTTGAAAATACTTGTTTCAAAAAGTCTACTGATAAATGAAAAATGCTCGTCTTTATTAACCTTTAACATGTTTTGATCAAGTCATGATTGTCGACAACTCTTCATGGTAACAACTGAAGAATTTATTTTGTGATTTAACTTTTTTATTTGGTCATTTTTGCAATTTTATCATAATAGTTATAATAACTTTGGATCTTTTGAAAACACAATTTTGAAATTTGAATTTTTATCCATCCCTGTATTTTAGTTATAATTTTTTTTTGTATAAACTTACAACTTATTTTAGGATTAAGTTCAAAAGTAATCATATAAAAAATCTGGTTATTAGAAGTAACGTAATTACTCTACTGATAACTTTTGTATACTTTTTATAAATCTAGATTATTTAAATTTATCGTTAAAACGATTAATAACAATGATATATACGCCTTTATACAGACACATACATGTCTTAATACATATGAAATTGTTTTGGAGTACCACGAAAGGAGCATAAAAGCATTTTCAGTAGTTTTTGTTTTACACCTAATGATTACATCAACACCCGCTTGAAAATTTTGATATAATCAAAATTTACAAATAAAAAGAGCTACCACTACAACCAAATTTCAGTCTTCAGCTATTTCATATCGAGTATAAATAACTTAATTAGTAATCTACTGATGAAGCTTATTTTATCAACAAAAATTATAAAGGCCATTCAAAAGTTCTGTTGAAATTAATTTTTTCAAACAATTTAGATCATTTTATGTTAGCTTGGTTGATAAAACAAGTCTTGAACAAATTATTTGTAAGTTTATGAAAAGATTAGTGAAGTTAGAAACTCTTCAATCAATGTAGTTCAAGCTAAAATCTCTTTTAATTTGGGTTATAATGCAAACAAATTACATATCTGACCTACTGCAGAAATTAGAAAAGAACTTTGATGACATTTAACAGAATCTTGATTAAGATTTAACTTTAAGATGAGATATTAATTAAAAGATTTATCTTTTATTTAGAAAACTTTTATGAAGTTTCTCTTTAACTTTACTTGATTTTTTTGACAGTTTTTAATTGTCGTTACTCAATAAAATATTACTTTCAGTAAAAACCAAGTTACTAAAGAAACTAAATTAAACTAGAATATCTTCATCAAAATTGTATTGATATAAACACAAATAAGCATTTCATGTGTCAATGACATTAAGTAGATATAAAATTCATCTCATATAATTGTGATTTGAAAAATATATCGCTAGCAAATCTATTTTTAAACAAAATATTTTGCAAAATTACTACTGAATGTTAAATTTTTGAACATTTATTAGAAATTTTCTTTTCTGAAATTTGTATACTTGTTGATAAAACTTGAAGTTATTCATCATTTAACTGAATTTAATTCATAATTTATATTTAGAAACTCTAAAACTTTCTTCAACTATTTGTTTAAAATTCTTATCTAACTGCTAATGAAGAAAATATTTCTCATGTAACATTCTATTGATTTAAAAAAATACTTTTTAGTTGTGAAATAATAAAAGTATTCGTAGTAAAAATCTTAAAGCTAAAAAAGAAAACTTATCAGACTTCGCTGAAACTAGAATAAGCAAACAATAAACTTGGTATGTGGGAAAAGTTGATGAATTTAAGATGGGAATAATTTGATAAGAATGGAATTATCTTATCAAGAATTGGTACCAACTACAGTTATGAGAGGATACTTGATAAACAACGAGATATTTGTTCCCACAAACAAATGCAAGCTTCTTTTATAAACAGACAACATCTATCCCTCATTCTGACAGCAGTGAAAGCGATGTGAAAACCGGGTAAATGTTGTTGGTTGATTCGATTAAGACTCATGAAATCTTCAAATACCTAAAATGAGCAATTATACATCCACTAATCGACTTCTGTAGGAGAAACTAGCTAAATTGCTTTTTTAAACAAGATGTAAACTAATTTGAACTTTAAGATCTAAAACTATTTGTAAAAAGCATGACGACGATACAATTTTTATACTTTTGGCGAAATCACAAGAGCTCTCGCATAAAATAATATTATGAGCTAATCTATCAATAAAGTCAGTGTAAGATCCAACCAAAAACACTTGTGGCATGTCAAGCAAGTTTCCAAGGCAACTACTGATGATGGGAGGACTTTCTACTGCGGGGAAGCACCTTCAAACTATCGATGACTTTCAAAAAATTCAAATTTTCAAATATATTTTTATTTACGGTGACGAGAAAATTTATACACAAACCTATACAAGGAAGTTGATGTAAACTCAACGAAACAACAAAGAAATCAACCAATCAACAACATCCACGAATTTTCTCTAATATCTGTGCATCGTTTTGTAACTATTGAAACGAGAATCTATCTCTGGTATATGACGTTGTATTGGGGCGCGACCGCTGATACTTGCTGATGAGATGGGCATTTGTTGAGTCGATGATGTATATCCAGATGTGCTTACACTAGATAGAAAAAGGATTTGAAGAAATTGGGTTTGCAGAAGAAACAAACTTACGAAGTATGTGAACGAGAAGCATCTTGACTAGAACCTAGTGAATGATAAAATCAATCAATTTCGAGATTGTCGAATGAAGATGTTGACTCACTTAAATACCAATCATTATCGTTTCTAGTTGATTGATGATGTGAAGACCAGTTGTTCCATTCTGGATTGGATTCCATCGCGCTTTCACCACTTCGACTAGGTTGAGTTGGTATCGGCTTACCACTAGATGTCGCCACCAAGCTACTACGAAATTGTTATTGAAATGAATCAACTGAATCAAACTCTACTTACCGAGAATTTGTTCGAGTTGTAGCTGGATCCCTTCTTCGAATCAAATTATCACGTCTTGGAATATATTCGATGATATTCTACATGAAAAGTATTCAAATTTCATCTTCATCTACTCCACACTTACCTGTCGTCTAATGTCGTCACGTGACTCAGAAGGACGCGATCGCGTTTTATCTGTTGAATGCCAGTCTTCTGCGTCATCAACTCCACTTCTAGTGATTAAAGGTCCACCACTCCGTCGAAAAGAAGCAGCAGCAGTCACAGCAGATGAAGGACTACAAGTAGTAGTAGCAGTAGGTGAGGCAACCAACTCTACTCATCAGCAACATCCTTACCTGCTAGCATCTCTTCTACCACGATCACGTGATATCACTTTTCTTTCATCATGAGCATCAACAGCACTATAATGAATTTGTCAACAAATGAAGTTAGGAGGTCGGAGCAACTTACTTTCGATGTCGAACGCCGCGCTCATTCGCAAACCTTCGATCTGCAAATAGACAATGAAATGAAGGGACAGCACCGACACAGGACCAAGTTGACAAACCTTCAGTGGTGGACGGGTACAACATTTTGGGTGTGGGACGCTGTTCATACCGACCAGTGGTTGCATACGAGCTGTTGTCGTGTCTGTTGCTACTATCAAATGATGATGATGTTGTTCTGTTAGAGGTAGAGTCGCGCGCGCGGAAATCTTTCACGATATCTCGATGTTGATCCTAACAATCAATTGAATCATCATCAACTTCAACAAGTCACGTGATCAACTCACAATCATGTTGGTTTTGTTGTACATCTCGTTCCGATTCACATTTTCATAATCATCGAAATTTCGTCGCTGAATCGATGGATATCTTCGCGATTCGCTTAGATCATCACCAAACGTCTGATGCTTGTTTCTCATCGAACTGATCTCATCAAGATCATAAGATCGCTTCAACGGACGACTCGATGATCCTTCGTATCTGAAATCGACTCGATGAGTCGCACTACTGTGTATGACGTCATCAAACTCACTTTCGGTCAACTCGACTCAATCTTCGAACTTCGTCTTTTTCGCGTCGTAGCTTCGCGAGCAGCTGCTTCTTCTCATTTGCAACAGCCAATCGTTCTTGTTCCAACCTTCAACATCAAGTTACAAATGATAACTGGGGCACGAGAAACGAGTGTGGGGCGGAAACCTCTTTCGCGCTTGTCGCTCCTTCTCTAAATCTTTTCGCTCGCGTTCCACTTTCTCTCTTTCATCGCGAATCAAATCACGATTGACGTGTCGCATGTGGTACTCGTGATGCTCTCTGACGTCATAACCATCGCGATGTGGAATCGGGCGATGTCCAGGTGGAAAGCTTCGACCTCCTCTCATCGAGAAGTGGCGAGGATGATCGTAGTTGGGGCGGTGAGCAGGACGATGAGGATGGAAATCGGCTCCTGATCGCGAGTGGAAGCGCGATACTGATGACGTGGAAAGTCCTGAGCGGTGATGTGACGTCATCGGTTTGTGACGTGGATGGTTGGGTGAGATAGCGCGCGACGAGACGCGATGAGAGCCACCTCCTTCCTCATGACGTGAACTGAGGTTGACGCGAAGGCTCACCTCACCACGATCGTCGTTGTCAATGACAACTTTGCGCGGAAGAGCTGAAGAAGCTTCGATTTAGCGATAGGAAGCGCGCGAAGATGCTTTTGTGACTTACTGCAGCTCTCACCAGCGCTGTTTCGATGACGTTTGCGATCTTGGTCACTAGAGCGGTAACCATCGCGACTTCGAGCGCTATCTTCCTGTTTGTTTGAAGCTCGCGCACGATAACGGTTGCTATGACGATCTGAAGTGGAAATGAAAGATGAGATGCGAATGGAATTAGGTTGAAGGTAGCTACCGATTGAAGAGGGGCGTCGTTCGCTTCCATCATAAAGCTTCCTGCAAATCAAACATTTCATCAATTGTGACGTCATTTGCGCTCGATCTCACCTGCTACTGTCTCGATTGTAAGGATCAGCTACTTGGGATCGAAAGACTTTTTCGCTGCTGTTTGGATGCGAGCTTCGTTCGGAATAAGTTTTCTTTGACGATGGATCTTTCTTGGTCTGTAAGAGTTGACAGGTGAAGCAGGGGAGGGGGCGGGGAAGGAAGGGGTTGGTTACCTTTTCAACGGTGATTTCTGCTTCATTCAAAATACTTTTGTGTAAATTCTTCACACACGCATCAGCTTGTTGAACTGTTTGCATGGCAACAAACCCGAAGCACTTCGACGTTGTTGATCTCGAATTTGTCACAATTTTCGCTCCAACAACCTTTAAAAAATCGATTTGATTGATGTGGAATGACGTCATCGTCGCGATTTCAACAACAGCTCAAGCTTGCCAACAACAACTACTCTTCGAGCTAAATCTTTCTTCAAATGAATCGAATTGACAACTAACTTTTCCAAACACGCTGAAAACAGCTTTCAGTTGACTAGCCCTGGTGTTAGCCGACAATCCAGTGACCCACAAGTTCTTGAAGTTTTCTGTTTCATTCTTTTCTGCCGATTCTGACAATCTGTACCAGAAAATATTTCGTTAGCTTCCCTGCACTTTCTCAGCAAAACTAATCAGATGAAATCGAAGCCCACATAATTCGCTTTTAACAACAACAAGCCGATGAAATTCGACTTGAAAATCTAGGTGATGATCACAATTACAAAGTAATTCGCTCAGCAAATGTAGATCGTCATCGTCTTCGCTTAAACGTTGGTTGGCGTGCTTAAATGCCATCTAGTGGTAGGAATAAAACTTTCTTTTTTACCAACAAACCTTGATCTATCGTCTCCAATAGTAGAATTAATATCCAAATGTAAAACGTTATCATTTGGGTGGGCTTCATCTTCTTCTCTTGAAAGTGCTTTTATGTCTTTTGAGCAACATTCAGAAGATTCAAGATCAAAATCCAAGGTGTCCAACACATCGTTTTCAATCTCAACTACATCGCTTGTGTGAAGCTCATTGCCTTCTTGTGGTTTCATTCTTTCTTCGTTCTGTTGTTGCTGTTGTTGATTATCTTTAAAACAAACATTTTCGGAGAAGACCTCTTCATTCTGATTTGCATCATTCTCAGGGACATCTTCACAATCCACTTCATCTTCAATAGTGAAGATTTGCTCGCAGTCTTGTGATGATCTCTCTTCATCTTCAATGTAGTATTCCTCTTCTTCTTTTTCAATCTCTTCATCATATTGATCTTGTTCAAGTTGCTTCTCTTCAACCACAACCTCATCATCTTCTTTTTTATTAGAGGAGTGCACACCATCCGTAGCACACGCGGCCTCTATGCCATCATGTACCTCTCCATTGCCAGGTTGATCATTCAAATTAGACGTTGTCTCCATGATGGTAGCTGATGATATGTCTGTAGTTCGTTGTAAGAACACAAGGAAGAATTTGACTCGGAGAAATTAAGAAAAATGCAAGAAAAATTAAATAAGAAATAATTACGAGATGAAGCTATTGATATAGATATAAACCGGATAAAAATTTCATATCGACTTGTAGATTTGAATTGCTTGGATATAAGCAACTTGGAATAGTTATTTTCCATTTGGTGGCCGCCGCCTTAAGCATCAAATAGAAGTTGAATAGATTCAAACTCCTTTTTAAGAAACAGCCAATAAATTTATCACTAATTCTAAGCCCTATCATCATCAGGTATTTATACACAACGTTTTGCTGTCAAAGTGTTACAAATTCCAGAGTAAAAATCCTTAAAATGATTCCAAAAAAGGGTTTTTCAGTTGCCAAGTTGTTTCAAATTCTATTTCTTGGTATTTAACTTTTCTAATTACTTCTATTTTGAATGTAATTTTACATGCAACTCTAGCAAAATCTAAGATAATCTACTTACAACAATCACAATATCTAAAATTATTTGTAAAAATCATTTTTAAACATAACTACAAAATGTTTGCAAAATTACCTTTATAACTACTCGTTTTATCATTGCTTTGTTGTGGCTTATTTGAAGAAGCAATCTAAAAAAGCAATTCAAACTTAAATAAAACCTCATTAAGCTTTCATCAGATCAATTATAAGATTAATGAAAGTACTGTAAGTTATGTTTATAAGTATGAAGTAAACTTACATTTTCAAAACTCTTTGTTGAGTTTTGATCAGTCTCATCGATAACTTCGCCTAAAAAGTTAAAAATAATGTTTATCAACTTTACGTATAAAAGTATTGAATGCAACATAACAAAATTGAATAAGTAATTGGAATCCAAGTGGAAAGTTTACAAACCTTTTTCTGAACTACTTGATTCTTTATCAGCCGCCTATAAAATAAGAGAACATTTGTTAAATTTAACTTATATATAACACCAACTGTGATATTACATAAGAAATCTAACTCTAAATTCTAAAAAAATTATATTTATTATTTATTAAAAACTATATTTGTTTTTTTTACATTTTGGTTATCTTTATAGGCGTTTTTTAAACCTTCATTTTTTTTAGCCTTTTCCGCCTCTTCGAATTGTAACAACTAAAAAAAGAGAGAGCTGTTTGTTAGGTATAAGATAACTTAATTATTTTATTAATAGATTTGTATTTAATAATTTGTTTTATTATAAAATACTTTCAATAAAGAACTACTGTTTTCTTATTTATTGATCAGATTATTTTATATAAATAAACCTCAAATTAAAAAAAAATTAAGTTAATAATTCAAATAGAATATATCATTGTTAGCTAAGTTAAAACCACCTTAGGTTTTCTACTTAGAATTGTTTTTAAGAAAATATCACAAAGTAATGTTTTTTTCATGTTTAAGGGTCACACATAATAGTAAAAACAGATCTATATTACCAAAGACTCTTCAATAGACTAAAAAATTAACAACAATATCTAATAAAAATAAACATTTAAACAAAATTATAAAATATTTTTATATATTAGAAACTAAGTATAACTTCTTATTTTATATATATATACATATATATATATATAAATGTGATGGTGCCTAAAGAGAGCACATCTAGCTAACATACATTCTCATGAGTTTTATAAATATGTCTCCACCTGGGGTCGAACCCGGTACTTCCTAGCTAGAAGGTAGGTGTAGTAACCGCTTCGCCACCAAGCAGGACTTCATTAACATATCACAAGAAGTTTGAAAATTGGTAACTTACAGCAGTAAGTCTTTCTTGTAAGACAGATTTAACTCCTTTGCTGTCAGCAGATCTTTTTAAAAGTTCAGCTTTTAACTCAGTGACTTTTAAATTTGAAATATCATGTAGTTCAACCATTTCAATTTTCAGTAAAATAACTTAGGTAGGTTCAAACAATTTTAACTGCAAAAAATAATAATAAGTTTATATACAAAAAATGATATACTATTTGAAATAAAAACTTAAATAAAGTAAAAAATACACTATAACATTAAACTATAAGTATTCCTCTTTGTAAGAGTAATATATTATAATCTTTTTAATAACTTAACCTATAATTTCTTATTTTAAAAGCTACTTATAATCATAGTAAAAATTTCAGTTAAATATATTTAGAAAAAAATTCCAACAACTTTTGAGAGAATTTTTGAATAATGTTTTCTAATTCATTTTATTTTATACCAAATTGGCAGATAGCCCTGTTAATAAATGTTTCTTAAAATTTATTATGTATATGATCTAAATTTTGACCAAAAAAATTATTTTACAAACCACTTCAAAAATTTCCAAAAAACCTCAAGCAAACAAAAATAACTAATAACTTTGCACTAAAACAGATAAATTAATTACAAAAAAATAAAACTAAACAAATCAAAACTATGATAAAAAAATAAGTACACAAACTACAAAGATAGCAACAATATTTCTAAACATATAAATACTTAATACAATTTCTACACTATATAATACAAAATTTATTATCATCATTCATAATTAAAATTTGTTCCTTAATCATGAAGCCTTGCAACAAAAATCTAAAATAACCAGCACCAATAAGGCCTAGACGTTTTATTACATGTCAATACAAGAACAGATAATGTTGCCAAACAAAAACCTAAATAAATTCATTTAAAAATAGATTAGAAAATTTATTGAAAATATTTTTGAAATAGTTTGATTTAAATAAATAATTATACAAAAATACTTAGTTAAGCTCAAAATTTCTGAAAAAAATTAATTTCAATATAAAGTTAACTTTTGTACAGCTTAAGTTTAAGCGAATAAGAACATTAGCACAATTGTTTGTAACAAAAATAATCAAATGCTTGGGTGGATTCAAATTAGGCCTAAAAACTTTAAGTAACATGTTTTTTTTACTTTTGGTGACTCAGTATACTCTTAAGGAATTTCTAGGTTTTAATGAACTAAAAAGACTAGAATACCAATAGTTTTTTTTACATGAATTCTAGTTATTTATAATGGCTGATGAAATTTAGAAACCATACAGATTTCGAAAGTTTGTAATTTAAGTCTACTAGTAAAAAAGAGTCAGAGTCAATAAGTTGCTGCATGGTTAAAGTGAATGCAAACAACTTTTACCTAAAGATTAATAATTAACCATTAAAACACATAGACGTATGGTATTATAATAATTTACAATTATGAAAGCATTTTTTTATTTCTGTTGCGAAGCAATGCCACTCAAAACTCTTAGATCACTTTTACCATACACTTTCATAAAGGTTTAGTTTATAACTCTTCTATACTCAAAAGTTCATTTAAACTGTTTGGATTTTACAGTTATAAAACAACACCATATATCAAAAACTTAGATTTTGGTTTAGAACGAAAGATGTTTTTGCATTATATTTCAAATGTGGAAATTTGTATTACTATTATGAATAATTAAAATACTAAATTTTTCTTTTTGTTAAACTTTGCTTTCGATTCTATTTCGGAATCAGAAAAGAGTATTTTCAATTGCATTCAATTTAGGCAACTAACCACTTTTAAGAAGTTGTTTATAAACTAAAAAAACCGGTTTACTTTGGTCTCTATCAAAGTTATCATCAACCTAATCAATAAGTTAGCTTAGTATCTAGAAGGTAGTCTCTCAGGTAAGTTTTCTTGATATGGTTAGAACAAGATTCGTTTAATTGCTCATCTATTTGTATGTTTCTGATAAGCTTTAGTTGTCATAAGAAGTAATTAAATTTGTTAGTGATTTTAGGTAAATTTGGTCTTACTAAGCTACGGTATGTTATTATCAGTAAGCTCATGTACAATACAGAAAGAACTTAAAATGTTTTGCTAAACCTTGTTTGCTTAATTGGTCATCTATTTTGATCATTCATATTTCTTTCATAACTTTTAATTTGACAACTTTTTTAACTTAAGAATTTTAATATAGTCGCTTGTTTATCAACAACTGAATAGTTTAGTAACATTTTGAATAATTAATTATTATTACTTTAAATTTATAAAGATGATTTCAACATTAATAATTCTGAGGTGGAAAAGGGTTAATAAAAACATATTTTAATAATGATAGTTTTAGTTATGCCGGCTAAATCTGAATTTTCAACATGTGACCAGGTTGTTTAACTTTTAAAGATCAGTTTTTATGTATTGTTTTAATGTATATTTTTCAACATTGTTCTAAAAGTGAATTGAAGCTTAATAAAACTATCTTTCTTAAATAAAAATGTATGCAGTAGTTTGATTTATATATAATATTATTCTTGGAAGTTATTGTATACTAAAAATTATGTTTACCCTCCTTTGCATTTATTGAAATGAATAAATAAATGTTATAATATTATTAAAATGTAAAAGTCTATATTGAATCACCTAGAATAAAGTTAATTCAAGAAATGCTCTATCTAGGCCAGCTATTATTTTGCATGAAAAATCATGGTTTTGATCATTTAGTTATAATTTAAACATAACAACTACATGGTGATCTAAACTTATTTTTTTAACTGGTTTGATCATTTAATATGATAGTAATTATAATACATTTATTAATCGTTTCTAAGGTAAACATGTTGTATGTGGTTTTTGATTTATCAATTATATACTATTATTTATAGAATAAATTAGTTTTTCTTTGATTGTTAGGATGATTAGACTGAAAAGAAGGTTTAGAAGGTATACTTTTTTGTTATATTTGAGTTGTTTAGATATAGATTTAGTAATTAAGTATTTTATTTTTAACTGAATTATTTTTGACAATGAATTTTAAGTTGTAGACATCCATACTCAAGAAGCTTTCACCAAAAAGAATCATTTATTGTTAAAGTAAGGAAATATTTATTTGAAGTTTTGCAAAATGAATTCAATTATCCATTTTAGTAAAATAACATTTTGAATTAAGATAATAACAAAAGACAAATAAATTCTTTAAAAATCTTATATTTTACATTTGATATATGGTTTTACTTATATTTTAGACTTTCATAAATATTCTAATTTCATTTTAGGTGGTTAATACTAATGAAGAAGATTATCAGTTGTACAAGCAAATGTTGTCAACTATAATTAAACCTTATAGACTAGATGAGGTATCTTGATGATTTTTAAATTATTTTATAAACAGAAAACTTTCTAGTTTGTTTTTCATATTTTCTTGTTGTTATTAAACTTAATTATTTATTCAATGTGAAAATTAAAGAGATTTATAATTTTTATAGTATTATAAAGAAGATCAAGCTGTATATTTTTATTTGGCTGGTCATAAATCAACTAAATGGAATTTTTGTCATCAACTGCATATCAAATCACCAAAAGTAATCAGATGGCTTCTACCTGAATGTTTCCTTAAAAGAACTTTTGATTCTTAGGATAAATTTTATTGTTGTGTTACAAGCTTGAACTGGGAGCCTCATCCGAAATTTGTGTCTTTCTCTTTAGAAGTAACTTTGTACTTGTTAATAGTTTTCTGTTTGTAAGATTTTTTTCTTAAACAGAAACTATTGGAATTTCGTTATAATAATGAGACAAACCATCTCCATGCTTCTAATTTATCTGATGATCTTCATATGAAATGGCAGCGGAGTAAAGTTGTATTAAGTAATGGTTTTCATATGCAAGAAGTGATTGATATAATTGTCACTGAATTTCCTAATGTAAAACTTGATACACAAATTTAAATGGTTATTTCAACTTTTGATTGTTTCAGGTTTGTTCTTTGGATCTTTCTTCTAACAGACTCTCACATCTTGGTGGTTTAATGCATTTAGTAACTTCTACACCAAAATTAAAAAAGCTCAATATATCAGAAAATGAAGTAAATCTCGATTTTTATTAGTTTTCAGTTAATTAATTAATTATTAGGTTTTTAGTTTTAATGAACTTGACAAAATATCAGGATGGTATCTTGAAGAGCTGGTAATTGATACACCATCCGGTACACCTATTAATGAGTGCGTGGAGTTTTTGAAGTCAGTTGTTGCATCTTAAACAGAAGTTATAAAAGTTTTAACAAATTGCTTATTTTTCTGTTTTTAGTGCGATTCGAATTTTGTTTCCTTGTCTACAAAAGTTGGTAATAAGTTGCATGTTTTGTTTAATCAGAAGACTGATTGTTTATTTATTTAGAATAATACCAATCTACCTCAAAATGTACCTAAAGTCTTGGTGCCATTGCCACAAAAGAATTCCAGCCACGTAAACGAAGCAGCCAGAGGAATTATTACTGATCTTATTAGCAAGTAATCTGACATCATAAAAGTCCAAATTCATTCCTTAATTTACTCTTAATTTTTTGTTTAGGTATTTATCTTGTTATAATGATAGAGATATGACTTCATTAAAGCAATTTTATGATGAAAATTGTTTGTTTTCTTATCAATGTGATGATGTCCTTCCTATAGTTGCTCAGGATAAATTCCAACTCCTTGAACCAGCTTCATGTAAGTAATATTGTAGTTTGAAAATCAGAAACATTAGTTCTTGTATAATTGTGAAATTGAAGAAATTCTTATTTTTGTTAGATAACATTAAACGAATTTATGGAGCAGAAGATGTCATCTGCTTTTTGAGACATCAAGCTTCTGTTGAACAAGTTGATAAAGATTTTGAGCTTGATATGATGGTGGTTACTCCTCAAATTGTCTCGTTTGCTTACTCATGCTCTTGTATGAGAATTTTGCTGCATGGGTTAGGATGTAGAGATGAGTACAATGATCCAATGTTGAAACAAACAAGTCATATTGTTTGTCGTGTTGTCGATAACAGGTACATCTTCTTTATTAATTGTCAACATTCAACAAGTGAATTTATTTCAGTAAGATCAAAATTATCAATGAAATAGTGACCAAGAAGAAAGTAAAGATCAAATTTTCTTCTGAGGTATTCTATTTTCATTTATTTCTTATAAAAATTAGTTTTTTCGGTTATTCACCACTTATATCTATTTATTATTTTTTCAGTTCTTTCCGTCAAATAAAGACATCACTGATCTTGCTGAGAATCTAAAGATTACTTAAAATTTTAAACTTTTAATACTTAAAAAGTATTTGAACTTTTTTTATACTTTGTAATATTATGTAATTTTTGAAGATATCTCTACTTATTCAAAGATATTTTTTGTCAATTTCTTTTATTTAATAAAAATTCTTTCTGAATGAATAATTAACATTTTTTAATTACTAAGAAATTCACTGAGCTGGCCAGAATCTACATTTAATTACTGGATGGTTGTCACCAGCAGTTTGTAAACTGTTGTCTGCAATGTTACAATATTTTACTCTGGAAGAAATTTTAGATATGTTCATTTAGAAACATAAATTGAAATAATTTATCTGAAAGCTGAATTAAATCCGATATTTCCACAAACTATCTTTGATTGTACATTAGTGGATTTACTTAAAAAAGTAACCGATCGGAATAAACATCGTTATTTGCTTGCTTGATATTTTACATAAAATTGGTGATTTTAACTCTAACTTTCTCGAATATCAACAGTTGTGTGCGGAATTTTTTTATGGTTTAGGGTAAACATTTTCTACTGGGTGAACACTTTAGAAATAAAATGTTCTTATGTTTAATTGTTCTAGGCGAGAATTAAACCAGTTTTACTACAAAATTTTCTCATGTACAAATCAGAGAGCACATTAAATAAAGATGTTGTTAATTGTATTAAACAGATTTAAAAGTAATCTTATTTGAAATAACACAAAGAAAATACAAATAGTGGTGAATTTCATTTATTTCAATAAATGCGAAGGAGGATGCCTGAAGAGACCGCCTCTCGCTAACACATATTCTCACGAATAATATCTATTAAATTAGGAATTTAGAAAGCAAAAAATGTAACACTTGACATTTCAGTAGTCCCAAAAGCATATAACAATGAACAATTACATAGAATGTTAATAATATAAAAAAGTGAAAAAATAACAGTTTGGAAATAGCAGTGTTGGCAATATTATAACGGTTCAACTTCTGCTTGAACAAGTCGAGTGACAACGCGAGTGATTCTGCTATGATAATGTCTGATGGCAGCTGGTTCCAAGTACTAATTGTGCGGTATGAGAAAAAGTTTTCTCTGATTAACGTACCAGGTGATATGGGCTTATTAAGGTGTACTGTGAATGACAAAAGAAGCACCATGACTAACAAAATAAAAATAAAAAGCCGCTTTCAATTTGTAACTAATATCAACTAGTGTATTAACGATGAAATTGCATTGGAACTGGATTAATACTTTTTAATAACAAAATCTCAACATCAATAACTACAAAATTAAGAAAGCCGCTAGATTTAATATAAGTATTGCTATGCTAACTCGTAGAAACTTGAAGCTAAACAAGATCCCGTATTAAGTCTCAAGACACATGTGTGTTAAAATTATGAGTTTTTTTTCGCTTATTCAACTCAATAAAAAAGTTTAAAAATGTAATGCCTTGTATTAATCCAATTGATTTTTAAATAGTTGAAATAAAATTAAGCTCATTTATCAATAATTTTGTTGAAAGTGATTTGATTATCACAAAAATTTTCTGTAAATAATAAATTTAAGTATAAAATCTGTTTGTATTTTTACAAATCATAAAAAGGAGTTCTGCTCAGTTTTTATTGTTTTATTTTTTCAACCGTTTTTAATGATTTGTATTATTTGTTATCGAATCAGTATTACTTAAAGGTTTATATTTAGCTAAAATATATTTTTTAATTGAAAATTTGTATCTACATAAATTAACTTTGAACAATTTTTGTCAATCAAATAAAAAAGAAGAGATTAGAATCTATCATTTAAAATGTTTATCAAAAACAGTTGTTTGTTGAATACTTAGTAAATTATTTATTTTGAAGGAACTAAAATGTACTTAAATTAATGAGATATAAATGATGAATTTAAATCAATCTTGTACTGATCAAAATGAGTCCAAAAAAACTCTTCCTCCCATACTTTTTAAGAAGCCAGAAGTTTCGAATGTCAAGGATGACAGGGAACATATCAGAAAAAAGCTTTTAAATCATAAAAGAAGTAAAACATATCAAAATGTTTTGGCTAAGACTCTGTTAGTAACTCGTTTCTGTTATTTTGATATTACTTTTGAATAGTAAGATTTTATGTGAAAAACTTTATAGATACTATTTCAACAAATCAAAGTGTGATGAAATTTAGATTTTAAGTAGAAGTTAAAAATCTCAAAACTGTTTGACTTAAGTTAACATCTTCACCTTTAAAAATTTTTCACCTAATAACACTAAAAAATCAACTAAAAAATTGTCTTATCAATAAACTTCACATTTGGTGGTTGAGTGGTTTAATGGTTCTTAGGACTTGTTTGCTTGTAATAAGTCCACCAAATCACCTATCAAACCAATTTGTATGTTTATTTTAAAATAAGTTTAGAACCTTTATGGTAGATTATTGAAACTTATAATACACCAATATACAAATAAACCTTCAGAATGATGAGCAACCCTGTGTTTTTATTCATTACTTTATTGGTTATTAATTTTTAATCAAATAAACTGTTTCATAAAAATCAATTGTAGATTTTGTATACTTTGTCCTGCGAAGATATTCTAACAAAGTTATAAATGGTCGGGAATACCGTCTTAAAAACCAGTTTTTATCGATACTTTAAATTCTTACATTATATGCAGTATTGGTTATGCCAAAGCCGCTGAAAGAGAAACTAAGAAACATTTAGAGAAAGCACCACCAAGGTCAAAAGAGCCACAAATGCCATCAACAGTAAGTATAACAACTAATATGTTTGACAGTTCATTGCATTAAATAAATTTTATTAAAAGATTTTAGTTATTGTTTACAAACAAATTATTTTCAACTAAAATAAAATGTTATTATTTGTACAGATGATGAGTACTCAACGAAAACGCCGAGTAAGATTTCGTTGAAAAATTTGTTTGTGAAATTTGTCGATTTGTAAACTAATATTATTAGATTTCATATCAGATACAATAAAAATATGTAAAAATTGTTAGAACATGTACTGGTTTATGAAAAACTGTGTTGAATCTGGCCCAATTAGTTCAATACAATCACAATGGCTGGATTCAATTTTGACTCGAATACCGAATCATTTACAACGAAGTAAAAAACAAAAAGAAATTACTAGTTCATTATTTCATGAAATTGAAAATGAATATTTGCAAAGCATGAAAACATCTATGGGTGCTTATATAAACACTTTTTGCATCCAATATTTTGATTTTGTTATTTTTAGTTCAGCATGTTTTAACTACACCAAAAATTAAAGGATTGGAATTAGAAAAAGCTGGTCCTCCCCCTACCGAGCCTACGTAAGATTACATTTTGCTGATTTAGTGTTCAACAAATTTGAAATTTGGCCTTGTTGTTTTTAGTGACGTTGACTTTTCAAAACCATGGCATGAAAGCTTTGTTGTAGCTAAAAAATCAATTCAAGCAAACTTGTGGATAACTCATACGACTATGCAGCAGTTGCTACAAATTTGCCAACAGACTCTGGCAAATCAGTTACTCGTTGATGCTTCTGAAATGAGGTGGGTTTGGTAGTGAACAAGTTTCAGCAACTGATTAATTATGAAAAATATTCAGAAGTTCCGGACCTATTGACATTGATAAAGCTTTAGATGAAATTAGTTTAGGATGCGAGAGAAAAGAAGGTAGATTGTTACAAACATGGTTTCCACAAGTGGTTACTGTCTTTTCTGATGAAAGCTCATATAAAAGAATTAGAAAAGAGAAACAAAGCTCATTTTTTGGCTGTGCTCATACTTTAATAGCTAATCAGGTAATTTCATAATAAGGATATCAGTGATATTTTAGAGTAGAAAATAGTTGGAAGTTCTTGTAATATTTTAATAGCAGTCTTTCTTCAATTTTCTAAAACTTAATTTTTGTTTCCAGTTGAAAAATTTGCTAACGAGGACTTTAGAAAAATGGCTTTTACTGTTTGATGTAAAAGATAAAAGCCAACTGCCTATATTCAAACTTATGATGGCTTTTGACGATGGAAAAATAGATTTTTATCCAAGTTTTCAGGTTTTGTTCGTTGCTTAACAGTATTAAGTTAAACTTTACTTTTAAAGGATGTTGAAGACACAATCTTTTCAATCACGGATAAAATTTGTAAAAGTTTATGCAAATTTCCTTCGATTCAATCCTGGCTGTCGGGTTCTTCCACACTTACTTACATAGACACAACTTTAGAAGAACATATCGTATTGAGAGTTGAGATAAAATTGAAATCATCAATTCATAAAAATTTGAAACCTGTTCAAGACTACTTAGAGATCATTTGTATGTACTTGTGTATCTTGTAATCACATGACTTTCAAACTTTTTTGTAGTGGATAAATACAATTACTTGATTAATGGTGAAGCAGCTTCAGCTGTTGAGGAGTATTTAGCTGAAGAACATACTTTTGAAGATAGCTGTGAATATGTAGAGCAATTCCGAAAAGTAATAAAAGAAATAATTAATATGGATGGAATCAAACACTTTGACATGGTAAGCTTCAATGTCTATTGGTCTTGCTTAAAGTTTACTTTATTCTAGATTGAGCTTGATTGTGAAGAAGTTAAAGATGGCTTTATAAATTCTGCTCGATCTCATATGAGCACGTTGCTCACTGAAATGTCTGCATACCATCGAACAGAAAACGAAAAGTTAGTTTCAAAAATATTTTTGAGAAAAAATATAAAACAAGTTGTTTAATTTAAAGAATTTGTCATGAATTTGAAGAGATTAAAGAAAGATGTTTAAAAGTTCCTGAGTCTACAGAAGAAATGATGCAGATGATATTATTTGTGAAATCAGCTAGTAATGAAGGTACAAGTGTCTTGTTTAGGAATCTTCATTTTTTGATTCTAATCTTCACAGGTTTGATCTCACTAACGAAACGTATTCAAATAAGTTATGAAAGATTGGATTATCTACTAAATGTTCACACGTTCACACCAGAAGATATTCAATTAAATAAAACCGTTCTTAAATGGCCACAAGAAATTATTCCTATATTTGAAGCTAATGATGATCTAGTAGAAAAAACTAAACAGGCTAATGAGCAAGAACTATTACAAAAAAGAGAAAAAATTTTGTTGGAATTGGAAAAGTTGAGTAGAAAAGTCGCTGAGTTGGAGTTGATGGGTGAAATTGATTTGATGCAACAATATGTGTTAGATACAAGATCAATTCATAAAAGAATTGTTGAAGCTCAAGATCAAATCAACTTTATAAACAAAGTTAGTTGAGATTTTATTGTTTGGATTTATCATCAGTTTAAATGACTTTTTTCAGGAAGAAGAGCTTTTTAAATGGGAAGTAACCACTTATCCATTAGTTGAAGAAATACAAGCGAACCTTGAACCATACCAAAAACTTTATAATCTTGTTTTACGTTGGCAAAAAGCTGAAAAGAAATGGTTGGATGGAGAATTCCTGAAACTAGAAAGTGAAGCTATCACATCTGATGTTGAAGAGTTTTGGCGCGAAATATATAAAGGTTTATAAGATCTTTTGTAGATTGCAAGATCATTTCAGGTTTTAACAACTTTCAAATAATTTCTTAGCTAACAAAACCTTCATTCAAAAAAAGAAGAAGCGAGAAGAAGAAAAACGACAACAGAAGAGAAGAAGAGTTGGAAAAGATGAAGATGAAGAAGAGAAAAAAGATGTAATCATTGAATTGTGTAAAAGTATGATGGAAGAAGTAAAAAGTTTTAAGGTTGGTAGTTGAGAAAAGTTTTCAAAATTGATTTGAAATCTTCATTCACAGGTAAATATTCCTCTCATCTCAACAATGTGTAACCCTGGAATCAGAGATCGACATTGGGTCTTAATGTCAGAGCTTTTTGGTGAAGACTTGACACCAGATGCGGGCACAACTCTACGGAAGATGTTGAAAAAGGGTCTTGAGCCATTTATGTCCAAATTTGAAGGAATAAGTGGGGCTGCTAGTAAAGTAATATTTGAATAAGTTGATGATGAAAAAGAGAAATTTGATTTTTTGATTTTAGGAATTTTCATTGGAAAAAGCTCTGAAGAAGATGATAGAAGAATGGGATGATGTCGTGTTTAATACAACTCCGTATCGGGAAACAGGAGTTTCTATCTTGTCAGCATTAGATGAGATACAAACAATTCTAGATGATCAAATAGTAAAATCGCAAACAATGAAGGGATCTCCTTTTATTAAACCATTTGAAGAAGAAACAAAAGTAAGTGATAAAAATGAGAATCATGATCCTTTATATATCGGGATGTAGGCATGGGAAGAACGTCTTCTTCTGATTCAAGACATTCTTGACGAATGGCTTAAAGTCCAAGCTCAATGGTTGTACTTGGAACCAATCTTTAGTTCGGAGGATATTATGCAGCAAATGCCGGAAGAAGGAAAACTCTTTCAGACTGTTGATAGGAATTGGAAGGATGTGATGAAGTTTGTGTCACGTGACCCGCACGTGAGTAGTCACGTGGTATTGTGTTGAAAAGTTGCAAAGAAAATGAACATTTGAAGGTTCTAGTTGCTACTTCAATGCAAGGACTTCATCAGAAGTTATCGGATAGTAATTCGTTGTTAGATCGGATCATGAGAGGATTAAACGCGTACTTGGAAAAGAAGAGACTCTTCTTTTCACGGTTTACTGATTCCTCATCATCTTTATCATTTAATAGAATTTTTCAAAAAATCTCAGCTTCTTTTTCCTCTCTAATGATGAGATGTTGGAGATCTTATCAGAAACCAAAGATCCGACTCGAGTCCAGCCCCATTTGAAGAAATGTTTTGAAGGAATCGCCAAATTGGAGTTTCTTGATAATCTTGATATCCGATCAATGTTTAGTAGTGAAGGAGAGAAGATCGAATTGATTGAATTGATCTCTACATCCGAAGCAAGAGGATCTGTAGAGAAGTGGCTGCTACAAGTGAATCAACTTCTCAACATTTCTCGATTCGTTTTTTTAAATTTCGAATCACAATTTCAGGTCGAAGATTTGATGTTAAAATCGCTTCGTGACGTCATCATTCGAGCTAACGCTGCATATGATGAAACTGAACGTCACGAGTGGGTAACACAGTGGCCTGGACAAGTAAATAGATGACTGATTAAGTTTGGTCTTCATCTAAACTCGTTTTAATCACCCACAAGGTAGTCCTGTATGTGAGCCAGATGTATTGGACCATGCAAGTCCACGAAGCTTTAAATAAAGATGGACTTGACGGGCTGGTCGCTTATGTTGATGTACTACACCAACAGGTTGGAATTGAAAGTTCCTCACAATCAGCAGGATAGAAAATCTTTTACTTTTGTTAACAGCTCGGTCATATTGTTAATCTTGTACGAGGCAAGTTGTCAAAGCAAACGCGTATTACATTAGGAGCCCTTGTCACTATTGATGTACATGCCCGTGATGTGATTAATGAAATGATTAAACAAGGTCCTTCTGTCTTCTGTGATCACTTGAGACTTTACTGGTTTTTATGCAGAGGTTTCAAATGATAATGATTTCAATTGGTTGGCACAGTTGAGGTATTATTGGGAAGATGATAATGCAAGAGCTGCTATTATCAACGCAAATGTCAAATATGCTTACGAATATCTCGGCAATTCACCCAGGTTGAAATTGAAGACAACTTTCGATATATAAGCTCCCAGAACAAATTTTCAATAAATCTTCTTCTTACAGATTAGTCATCACTCCTTTAACTGATCGCTGTTATCGCACTCTAGTTGGGGCTTTCTATCTCAACTTAGGTGGTGCCCCTGAAGGTCCTGCTGGAACAGGTAAAACTGAAACCACAAAAGATTTAGCCAAAGCACTTGCTGTACAAGTAAGTGATTGATTGATGTGATGTCAAACCTTTCAATTTGTTTTTCTTCTAAGTGTGTGGTCTTTAATTGCTCTGATGGTCTCGATTATTTGGCTATGGGCAAGTTTTTTAAAGGACTAGCTTCTTCTGGTGCTTGGGCTTGTTTTGATGAGTTTAATAGGATTGAACTAGAAGTTCTTAGTGTAATTGCACAGCAGGTTTGATTGGTTGTAAATGATTTTGTTGGATAAAAAGTTAGTTGTAAATAGATGATGAGTATACAACGAGCAATTCAAGCTCATGTTGAAACATTTAACTTCGAAGGAACTGAACTCAGTTTAAATCCAAATTGTTTTGTTGCTATAACAATGAATCCAGGATATGCTGGTAGATCAGAGTTACCTGACAACTTGAAGGTTTTTTACTTAATTTCGATGATAATTATTTATCTGATAAGATTTTGTTTAGGTTTTATTCAGGACTGTTGCTATGATGGTTCCTGATTATGCTCTGATTGCTGAGATATCTTTGTATTCGTGCGGATTTTTAGATGCTCGAAATCTTTCAGTAAAGATCGTGATGACGTATCGTTTGTGTTCTGAGCAATTATCATCTCAATTTCATTATGATTATGGAATGAGAGCTGTAAAAGCTGTATTGGTAGCTGCTGGTAACTTAAAACTGAAATTTCCTGACCAAAATGAGGATATATTAGTAAGTGATATCTGAATGATTTGAATGACGAATCTTGAATATTTGTCAATTTTAGCTTCTGCGCTCAATTCAAGATGTCAATTTACCGAAATTCTTATCTCATGACATCCCATTGTTTCGAGGGATCACTTCTGATCTCTTTCCTGGCGTTGAACTTCCAGTCGCTGACTACAAAGTGTTTCTGGAAGCAGTTGATCGATCTTGTAAAACTCATCAAGTGCAGCCGGTACCAACTTTCATTGAGAAAATTATTCAAACTTATGAAATGATGATAGTACGTCATGGGTGAGTAATTTCTTAGAAATATTTGATAAAAGTTAAATGGTGAATATTTGTTATAGTTTTATGATGGTTGGAGATTCATTTGCGGGAAAGACTAAATGTTTGCATGTACTAGCTGATGCTCTAACATTACTAAGTGAAGAAAGTGGTTGTGATGAAGAGAAAGTCATTCATAAAACTGTAAATCCTAAAGCAGTTACTATGGGGCAATTATTCGGTGAATTTGACCCAGTGTCGCATGAGGTAATTGATGTTATGATCTGAAAGATATAATCTGATGTTTTATCAGTGGGCAGATGGTATTGTAGCAAATACCTTTCGTGAGTTCTCAAGTATGGACAGTCCAGATAGAAAATGGGTCATTTTTGATGGACCAATTGACACATTGTGGATTGAAAGCATGAATACTGTTTTAGATGATAACAAAAAACTTTGTTTAATGTCTGGAGAAATTATTCAAATGTCTTCAACTATGAGTTTGATCTTTGAAACTCAAGATCTTTCACAAGCTTCTGTGAGATTCTTCAAACTAATTTATATTCTTATTGAACAGTTTTTTGTGTCTTTCAGCCGGCAACTGTGAGTAGATGCGGCATGATTTATCTCGAACCGAAATCACTAGGATGGAAACCAATGTTTAATTCATGGCTTGATCATCTACCTGATGTCTTCAGAGTTGAACACTCATCACTTATTGAAGATTTGTTTGATACTTTTATTGACTCTTCAGTTCGATTTTGTCAAAAAAATTGCAAAGAAGTAAAAAAGATTTGTTTCAACTTCCAGTTTTAAAAACTTTCAAATTTTTAAAGATTCTCGCATCTCAAAGTTTCAATCAAATCAGATCTTTGATGTATCTCTTTGAGATGCTCTTATTTGAAGCAGGACACGAAGAAAATTCAGCATCCAATAAAAATCTTCGAATTTGGATCCAGGTACAAACAGGATTTGATCCACTTTCTTACTCTAAATCATCTTCTTTAGTGTGTCTTCCTCTTCTCTTTAATCTGGTCAATTGGAGCAGTTATTGATCTTGAAGGAAGGAAGATCTTCAGTCAATACCTCCGAGACATGGAATCAGGAGCCTCATTAGCAATTGGCAAGTTTGAAACTCCTCTGCCTGAAAGTGGACTGGTCCATGATTACTACTTCCAACAAAATGGTCGAGGTCGTTGGATGCATTGGACAGACCTGGTCAAAAGTTCTGAAATATCAGCTGATAGGGCCAAAGATATTCAAAATGTCATCGTGCCAACAATGGATACTGCAAGGACATCTTATTTCCTTGATCTTTGCGTCAAACATCAAAGACCTTTGCTCTTTGTTGGTCCTACGGGTACAGGTGAGTTGAGAAAGTAAAAAGATGAAATACTGGTTTGTGATTGGACGATTATTACAGGCAAAAGTGTTTATGTGAAAAACAAATTAATGAACAACTTACCACAAGATAAATATCTTCCAACATTTATCAATTTTTCTGCTAAGACTACATCAAACCAAACACAAGGACTCATCATGTCAAAATTAGACAAACGTAGAAAAGGTTTGACATCAACAACTCCTCATCTTGTAGAGATCAACTCCTTGTAATCAAGGTTTATACGGACCTCCTGTCGGAAAGCATTGTGTAATATTTGTTGATGACATGAACATGCCAGCTCGTGAAATATACGGAGCACAACCTCCTATTGAGCTACTTCGTCAATATTTTGATCATGGCAACTGGTGATATGAAATTCCAACTTTGACTATTTCATCAATTTCAATTTCGGTAGGTATGATCTGAAAGAAACTAGTAAACTATTGTTAGCTGATATCAACATCGTTGCTGCCATGGGACCACCAGGTGGCGCTCGTAATCCAGTCACTCAACGTTTTCTTCGTCATTTTAACATAATGGCAACTTTGGAATTTACTGATGACACAATGATCAAGATATTTTCAACTCTGATGAGCCTTTCAATGCGTTCCAACTCATTTAGTAACGAAATTATGATTACTTCTCAGCAGATTGTAGCAGCAACATTAGTGGTTTGTTACTTATATAAAACGGAGATAACTTTTCACTTTTCAACTCAATGTAGGTTTATAAAGAAGCGATGATGAACTTGTTGCCTACTCCTGCCAAATCTCATTACACTTTCAACTTAAGAGACTTTTCAAGAGTAGTTTTAGGATGTTTAGTAATCAAAAAACAAAAAGTTGAAACAAAACAAACTTTTATCAGGTTAGTGATAGAAGAACTCTTAAAAGATTCTCAATTAATAAAAACTTTGATTTGTAAACAACTTTTGAGAAGTAATCAGCTGAGTTTTGAATATCAATTTCTTCAGATTATTTGTTCATGAAGTGTACCGTGTCTTCTATGACCGACTTGTTGATGATGGAGATAGGAAATGGCTTTACAACCTCAGCAAGTCACTCATCAGGGAGCATTTTAAAGAGAGTTTTGATTCGTTGTTTGAACATCTTGCACAACCGAAGCAACCGGTAAATAGAAGATCATCTTAGAAGCAATCAGATTTGCTAAAAATACTGATAGTTATGTGAAGATGATATGAGATCTCTGCTCTTCGGGGATTATATGGATGCGGATGCTGAAGGAGAAGATCGGATGTATGAAGAAGTGAAATCAATTCAAGATTTTACAGATATCACTCATCAAAGCCTTGAAGAGTATAATCAAACTCATAAGACACAAATGAATCTGGTGATCTTCAGGTTTATCTTTACTTGTAATGATCATTTGATCAATTTGTGTCTTTCTCAGATATATGTTGGAGCATCTCTCTCGGATTTCACGTGTATTAAAATCACCCGGAGGTAATGCCTTATTAGTTGGTGTTGGTGGGAGCGGTCGTCAGTCTTTGACAAGATTAGCGACCCATATGGCAAACATGACCGTTTTCCAACCAGAAATTTCGAAAAGTTATGGAATAGCTGAATGGAAAGAGGATTTAAAAGTTTGTTTCCACATTTTTTGAAACTTTCTTGGAAATGATTTTCTGTAGAAAGTTCTGAAAGCTGCCGGTGGCCAGGGAAAGCAAACTGTCTTCTTGCTTACTGATAGTCAGATCAAAGAAGAGTCTTTCTTAGAAGATGTAGACTCTTTGCTAAATACTGCTGAAGTCCCTAACTTATTTGCGGCTGATGAGAAAGCTGAACTAATGGAGGTTTTTAATTTAGAGGAAATATTTTCTTTGTATTGAACTTGTGTTTATAAAGGCTTGCAGATCATCAATGACTGCAGAACATGGTCAAAATGCTGACTTCAGCCCATTGGCTATGTTTGCTTACTTTGTTTCGCGATGTCGTTCCAATTTGCATATAATTATCGCCTTTTCGCCCATTGGAGATGCTTTCCGGAACCGCTTGAGGCAATTCCCATCACTGATCAATTGTTGTACAATTGATTGGTTCCAAGTAAGATTAAATTATCAGATATTTTATTTACTTTATTAATTTGCATCAACTTATAGCCTTGGCCAGCCGATGCTTTAGAGTTAGTCGCAAATAAGTTTATGGAATCGATTGAAATGCGTGATACTGAACGAGCAGCTATCGTTCCAATCTGTCAACATTTTCATACTTCAGCACGAGAACTGTCTGAAAGGTTTGACATCAAATTTCTGTTCATCATAAAATTCAAATTCACTTTTCTACTTGAACTTCAAAACTACTTTTATACGATTCAATTGATGATAGGTTCCTCGAAGAGACTGGAAGAAACAATTATGTAACGCCGACTTCCTACTTAGAATTGATCGCTTCTTTCAAGAAGTTGTTAACTGAACAACGTGACAACGTTTATAAAGCAAAGATGAGATATGTTGGTGGTTTGGATAAATTAGAGTTTGCAGCTTCACAAGTTCGTTGAAAAGAAATAAGATTTAGTTGATGTGACTGTTGTTGAAATAGGTGGCAATCATGCAAAAAGAATTAGAGGATTTACAACCTCAGTTGATTGTAACACAGGAAGAGAACAGTAAATTACTGATAGTAAGTCATCAGTGTCTTTTGCTTGATTTATCAATTACATCTTTGTTTAGGTAATTGAGAAAGAAACTGTTGAAGTAGCTGATAAAACAAAGACAGTGAAAGCTGATGAAGAAGTTGCAAATTCTCAAGCTGCTGATTCGAAGATTTTAAAAGAAGAGTGTGAAAGTGATCTTGCTGAAGCTCTTCCTGCTCTCGAAGCGGCAATGGCAGCTTTAAAAACATTAAAAGTAAAAATAAAGTTTGATGTAAAAGTATAAAACAGTTGTCATTATAGCCAGCTGATATCACTGAAGTAAAAGCAATGAAACAGCCACCAGCTGGAGTACGATTAGTGATGGAAGCTGTTTGTGTGATGAGAGATGTAAAACCTGATAGAGTTGCTGATCCTTCTGGTAAAGGTGGTAAAATACTCGATTATTGGGGTCCAAGTAAACGCTTGCTTGGTGATATGGCCTTTCTACAACATTTACAAAATTACGACAAAGATAATATACCTGTTAGTGGCTTTACTGCAAAAGTCACCAGATTATTTCATTAAAAACTTTCATTAGGTTCAAGTGATGCGGAAGATAAGAAGTGATTATATCAGCAACCCTGATTTTGATCCAGCAAAAGTTGTAAAAGCTTCACAAGCTGCTGAGGGGTTGTGTAAATGGGTGAAAGCGATGGAAATCTACGACAGAGTGGCCAAAGTACAACTTCTGGTCATTTATTACTTTCATCACTAAATATTGTAAAAATCTTTCAGGTTGTTGCTCCAAAGAAGATCAAACTCGCTGAAGCGGAACAATCTCTCGCGAAAACAAACGCCATACTGGACTCGAAAAGAGCAGAACTTAAAGCTGTGCAAGATAGATTGGCTGAATTACAAAATAATCTTCAATCTGCAACTGATAAAAAAGAACAACTTGAATTTCAAGTTAGTTAAATCGACAATTCCACCTCGAACTTGACTAATGTCTTCATCGTCATAAGGTGGATTTATGCGCGAAAAAGCTCGATCGCGCTGAAAAGTTGATTGGTGGTCTAGGTGGTGAGAAAGACCGATGGACAAACGCTGCTGCTGATTTACAAATCCAATATGATAACTTGACAGGTTAGTTGATTGAAGTGATTGAAAATATTGACATCAATTCATGTTAAGGTGATGTCCTTATTTCGTCTGGTGTGATCGCCTACTTGGGCGCTTTTACAGCAGCATTCAGACAAAGTTGTACACAAGACTGGACTGATGTTTGTAAGGTAAGCAACTGGTGTATGTCATCAAATATTTTAACGTTCATCACCTAAGTTAGCATCAACTTGTCTCTTGTGTCATCTAGAAATCATCAAATTATATATTTGTTAGCAAAACTTCTGCTACTTCAAAATATCAATTCCTTTTTTTTTTTATTCCTAGTCTTACTCAATCACTTGTTCTGATCACTTCTCTTTGAGCTCAACTTTAGGAGATTTAATCAAAATTAGAGCATGGAACATTGCTGGCTTACCTACAGATGGTTTCTCTGTAGATAATGGTGTAATTGTCGATAATTCCCGGCGTTGGTAAGATTTCTATGAATAGTAAGAACATCTCTAAATAGTTTTTAAATCTTAGGCCACTAATGATTGACCCACAAGGGCAAGCGAATAAGTGGGTTAAAAATTCTGAAAAAAATAATAAATTATCGGTTATAAAGTTGAATAATTCTGATTATATGAGAGTGATGGAAAATTGTATTCAATTCGGATATCCAATTCTTTTGGAAAATGTTGGTGAAGATTTAGACCCTTCATTAGAACCTCTGTTACTGAAGCAAACTTTTAAACAAAGTTAGTCACAATTGAGTTACTAGAACTTCAATTAAATATTTGAAATCGGGATTTATTTGAAGATGGTTTGACGTGTATCCGCCTCGGTGAAAATGTGATTGAATACAGTGAAGATTTCCGGCTGTACATCACTACAAAGTTGAGAAATCCTCATTATCTTCCTGAGATATCAACCAAAGTATCTCTACTCAATTTTATGATTACTCCAGAAGGATTAGAAGATCAGCTTCTTGGGATTGTCGTGGCAAAAGAAAGGTTCTTTTATTTATTTGCAAACAATTTCTAATTTGCTTTCCTTCTTTCTTTGTAGACCTGAACTTGAAGAAGAACGAAATCTTTTGATCCTACAAAGCGCTTCCAACAAAAAACAATTGAAAGAAATAGAAGATAAAATCCTGTTCACTCTCGCATCCTCTGAAGGAAATATTCTTGAAGATGAAAGTGCAATCAGTGTCTTAGACAGCTCCAAGCATCTTTCAGATGATATTCAAAAAAAGCAGAAGGTATTCTACTACATTTTTTCCAACAGAATTTCTTCTTATATTTTGTAAATTTCATCTTTTCAGATAGCAGAAGTCACCGAAGAAAAAATTGCTGAATCTCGGGAAGGCTACCGACCGATCTCCCGTCATTCTTCTATTTTATTCTTCAGTATAACAGACTTACCAAATATTGATCCGATGTATCAATACTCACTGAGTTGGTTCATCAATCTGTATTTAAACTCGATTCACGACAGGTGAGAAGTTTGAATGAGTTTTCATGAAATTAAATCGATGTTTCGATGACAGCAACAAATCTCGAATATTAGAAAAGCGTTTGAGATATCTAACTGATCACTTCACCTACAATCTTTACTGTAACGTTTGTCGATCCTTGTTTGAAAAAGATAAACTTCTATTTTCCTTCATCCTCTGCAGTAATCTTGCCATGTAAGAATAGAAGAGGTAGAGATGAAGACTTTTTAACTATTTAGTTGATTCAGGGCTAAAAATGATCTGACTCGAGAAGAGTTTATGTTCTTCCTCACCGGAGGAATCGGACTCGAGAATAAGCTGTCAAATCCTGATCCTTCGTGGCTCAGTGAAAAATCATGGGATGAAATTTGCCGGATGACGGAGCTTCCAGCTTTTAATCAATTTCTGTGAGTTGTTTTGATGCAAGGAGTAATTGAAAATATTTGTCACGTGATCTAGTTCATCTTTTTGTGAAAATATCGACGAATGGAGGAAAGTTTATGATCTAAAAGAGCCCCAAAACGCCAAACTCCCTCCTCCTTGGAACAAATCATTAAATGAGTTTCAACGAATGACTGTCATCCGGTTTCTTCGTCCTGACAAGGTCTTCATCTTCATCCAAGTGGTCGGCGATCTTTAAGACTTCTTTTCTAGGTTGCTCCAATGGTCCGAAACTTGGTGTTGGAGAAGTTAGGGCGAAAGTTTGTGGAACCTCCTCCATTTGATCTCAGCAAATCTTACGCGGACTCTAATCGAACAATCCCTTTAATCTTTGTACTTTCGCCGGGAGCTGATCCAATGGCAGGTGGATGTTGAAGTAGCGACATCTAGTGTACAAATCCTGATTGCGCTCTTCTTCTTTGGCAGCTTTGTTGAAATTTGCAGCAGATAAAGGATTTAGTGGCGAAAAGTTCAACGCGATTTCTCTTGGACAGGGGCAAGGTCCAATCGCTGCTAAAATGATCGAAAGCGCGATGAAAGAAGGGGCTTGGGTCGCTTTACAGAATTGTCATCTTGCTGTGTCATGGATGCCTGCTCTTGAGAAGATCTGTGAAGATTTTAGGGTGGATGAAATTCACGCTGACTTTCGGTTGTGGCTGACAAGTTATCCATCAGATAAGGTTCCTCATCAGTTTGTAGATCACATGGAATAATTTCATGTTTAGTTTCCGGTAACTGTCCTTCAAAACGGCGTGAAAATGACAAATGAACCTCCAACGGGGCTTCGAATGAACATCCTCCAATCATACAGCAGCGATCCTATCTCAGATAATCAATTTTTCACCAGTTGTGACGCCAAATCTCATGTGAGAGTTTTTAAGGAGTCCTCTTCTTGCTTTTGTTACTTTTCCGATTTTCAGATCTTCGAAAAACTTCTTTTTGGACTTTGTTTTTTCCACGCTTTGGTACAAGAACGAAGAAAGTTCGGACCTTTAGGTTGGAATATTGCTTATGGTTTCAATGAATCAGATTTGAGAATCAGTGTTCGACAATTACAAGTTGGTCGATTTCATATCAAATTATTATTAATTTTCTAATAATTTGCAGATTTTTATAAATAGTTATGAAGAAATTCCATTCACTGCTATCACATATCTCACTGGAGAATGTAATTATGGAGGGAGAGTTACTGATGACTGGGATAGAAGATTATTAAGAAGTATTCTCAGTGATTTTTATTGTCCTGAAGTTGTATTTGAAAACAAGCGAAAGTTATCACCAAGTGGTGCTTATGTAGTTCCTTCACAAATGCCATATGAAGAATACATCGAATTTATCAAAGTTCGTCGACAACTTCACTTGTTCAAATTTCAAACTATGTTTTATATGCAGACTCTACCAACAGTTCAACATCCAGAAGTGTTTGGTATGCATGAAAATGTTGATATTTCAAAAGAATTACAGGAAACAAAACAATTATTTGATTCAATTCTATTAGCACAAGGATCAAGTGTAAGTAATCAGCTGATAGTTAGATGAGAAGTTACAATTGATAATTGCAGACAAGTAAAACAGGAAACAAAACAGATGATGTTTTGAATGAAATCGCGGAAGATATTTTGAATAAATTACCTTCAGATTATGATATAGAAGCTTCATTACAAAAGTATCCAGTCCTTTATGAAGAGAGTATGAATACTGTACTAGTTCAGGAAATGGAAAGATTTAATAAGTAATTGTGTTTACAAGTTGCAACTTTCTTTTCATATTTATTTTTCGATTAGCTTGCTGCGTGTTATTCGATCAACTTTAAGTAATTTGAGAAAAGCAATTCGTGGTTTGGTGGTGATGAATGGAGAACTTGAAGCTCTTGCCAGCAGTTTGATGATTGGTAAGGTTCCTGAATCATGGATGAAGAAATCTTATCCAAACTTGAAACCCTTGGGAAGTTACATCAACAATTTTCTAGCAAGATTAAAATTTTTACAGGTTTACTAATTAACAAACAACAATCTAAATATTCCATTAACAATTTGTTCTTTTATAGGATTGGTTTGAAAATGGTAAACCGACTGTCTTCTGGATATCAGGCTTCTTTTTCACGCAAGCTTTTCTCACTGGAGCTCGTCAAAACTATGCTCGTAAATATACGATCCCAATCGACAAGTTAGATTTCGATTTTCAAGTACTTGATGCTGATGAAATGGAAAACCCACCACAAGATGGCGTTTTTGTTCACGGGTTGTTTCTGGATGGAGCAAGATGGGATCGTATCAAGTAATCCGTATCTTTGTTACTTTCTCAATTTACTATTAATCCTTTTCAGTGGTGTTTTAGCTGAACAAGAACCAAAAATTTTGTTTGATTCTTTACCAATCATTTGGTTGAAACCAGACAAAATAGAAAGTTTACAAAAAGGTGAAAAAAATTGTTTTATTATCTAAATTTTGTTTTTATATCAATTAAATATATTTATAAGATATTTTTTTTGGAAATTTATAATTAACTATTTATTCAGTTAAACATTTATGATAAGTTAACTTATTAACTGAAAAAGTTGATTTTATAGATGAAGAAAAGTCATCAGGTAACAAATGCATGACAAAGCATGTTTCAAATTAATTTGATATTTTGTTGAAATCATTTTTTAATTTATTGAAATGAAATCTTGTATCAAATTAAGTTTTGATGATTTGATTTTTAGCTGAAGATAAAAAGCCAAATGATTTGAATTAATCTTGATTTGAATTACTCTGTAGTTACACAATATTTTCACGTTTTTGATCATTTGAATTGAGTTTTTACAGTTTATAGAACATTACAAGAGATATTATAAAATAATATTGAATGATTTCAATTGGTTTAATTAATCAGTTAAATAATTTGACAAATTTATTATAAAAAGCAGAAATGTTAATGAAAGTTAAATGTTTTGTGAAAATTTCAATTTACTTCAATTATATTTTGTAGGCAATGATTACTTGTGTCCAGTTTATAAGACCAGTGAACGAAAAGGGACTCTATCAACCACTGGACATTCTACTAACTATGTCCTTGCAATCAAGCTCCCTACTAGTATTTCACAAGATCATTGGATAAAACGAGGAACAGCTCTTTTGTGTTCACTTGATGATTAAATAAAATTGTTACAAAATTTTTTACAAATTGCAAATGTTACAAATATTCAGATGTACTAATTTTTATTTGAAACAAGTTTAAGTTGTTTTTCAAATTAGAATTTTTTTCTTTCTGATAATTCTTTCTTTATATGTATAAATTGTAAAGTGTCACTGTGATTATAAAATATTAAGTAAAGCACTTTTGTAGAAGAATAAAAATCATCTTTGTAACTTTTCTTGTTATTCAGTTGATTAGTTAAAACTCTTGAAAGCTTCAATGAGGTTTGAAAGAAATCTTGAATACCAAGTAACTTTAACGCTGACGTTAATTTCAATTGCTTACAAATTAGTGATCTTAACGAAGGAAAGATATTTTAAGATACTATTTTTCATCAATGTTTTCTGTAGTTTTTTTTTAACTTTAACATAAAAAATCGATTAGCATCATCTATATCTAAGATTCTCAAACACAGTTCACAACAACCTTTGTTAAAATCTCCGCAAATCTCGAATCTATTTTTTGTAATATCACATATTATTTAGAAGGTAAAAAATTTTTCGTTATAAAGTTTTCAAATATAATCAGTTTTTATGGTAATAAGTTTAAATTTTGATATGATAATTCTTAGAAAGTCTGTAATATCGAAATATAAATCGATATGATGCTTTGTTGCTATACAATTGAAATTAAATTTTTGAATAAACTTTTTGTCAATTAACTTGAAGAACACTTGTTAAAAAAATTCTGCTTTTTCATCAGAATTTGTATTACGTACTGGTAACTAGTATGTCGCTACAAACACATTCTTATTTTTGATTAAAGATAATTGTAAGCATGTCAGTTGTAGTAATTGTGTTTGTTGATTTACAGTATTACAAACAAATGGCAAGTATAAGCTATTAATTTTTTACTGTTATTGTGAGTGTTTGTTTACTAGTATATTTATTTTGCTTATATGGCTTTTTTTAATGTAAAAATCTGAGGCTCTTGACTTTGAAAAGTTTGATTTATTTAATATTGAATCACTAGCTATTACACAATCATTTTTAGTAATTTTTAAGTTAACAATATTTAATACTTTTTAGTATTAATGTGAATAATAAAAATTGATTTCAGTAAATTTAGGAGATAGTTTTAAGTTTTTGTGTTTTTGCTTAACTTTGCTTAATAATAAATTTTAATACTTCTAAAAATTGTTGATTAATCAGTTAAAATAAAAGAGTTATCTATCAAAATAAAAAATTATAAATAATTTTTATAAACGTCGAATCAAAGAGAATCAAATTATCCGATTTTGGATTTGCTGATTATTATAAGGTACAAGTATTTTTTGAGTTTTTATTAGAGCATCTGCTTAACCAAATTACTTGAAAATAACCTGATGCATATATAGAGAAACAATTTTTAGAAAGCAAATCTTTTCTGTGATGTGTTTAGTTTTAAAAATAAAGTAAAAGATCATTTTGAATTTCAAATATATTTGGTAGGATGGTAACTTCCATCATTTTAATGGTATTTTAAGCTATTATCCTCGTGAATGGTTTAAAAACCACTGTTACAATAGGGTTCAGTTTGATATATGAGCGTGCGCTGTCGTGCTATTTTCATGGTTGAGGGAGAAATACCATTTCAAAATGATATCGAAAGATGTGAAGCAAAAATGAAGCTTGTTAAATCTATTAGTTCCGTTTTTAATGACTGGTACTTACTGGTATGCATAGCCGGGATAAAGACCTAATAACTCAAAATAACAAATATGGCTATCCTTTATCATTTGCATCAACTACTTGTAATTAAATTTGTAGTAAATTGAATTTTATTCAAATAGCTGATTCGAAATGAAGTTTCTGGTCGTTAGGCAGACTCACTTAAAGCTCTAAGGATCTCCATAATCACCTTAGTGATAACAAATCTTGTTTAGAATAAAAACTCTTCGATGAGGAAAGTAATTCATCTATTCATTATAGAGGATTTCTCACCAACTAACCACATTCAACAACTCGCCAAATTGAGATAAATATATAATATTTTACTCAACCATTAAGAAAAGTATCACTTTCTGTTTTTACAAATAGCTTTTTTAAAACCATAACGTAACAACCCATAAGATGTTCCATCTGTGGTCAGACTGGTAAAAGAGAAATATTTGCTGTTATTATGCAACATAACAATCACAATGCTCTTTCACAATTCATCATTCAATATGACTTATTGCAAATCATATTTAATTTATGTACTTTGACAAGCTTTACATGTACAAGAAAATATCGAATCATCGTTGAGCGCTTTTTATCAAATATTCTAAAAGCAACAACAGCAGTTATTTTTATATAACTAGATGTAAAGCCTTTCTAAACTTCTTATTTAATTTCTTCCAAATCAAAACTTCTTAGTATTCAGTTTGAAACAATATTCTTTTCTGTCATCAGCTAGAACTTTATTCTTTAGAGGCTTCCAAGACGTTTCAGCTATTTAAGATTTATTAGTTTTTAAAATATCTTTTCGATTAGTTAAAAGTAGTGTACATGTATATATTAAATATAATATTTTCTTTGTAGAGTATTTACTAAATAATTAAAAATGATACAAATCTTTACAACAAGCTTAGTTGAAAATCATAAACTAATAGTCAGTAATTAACAATTTTACTAAACTTCAATAAGAAACTTTTTAAGATCCTCATAACTTCAACTTTTAAAAGTTTGTTGCGCTTATTAGCAAAATGAGTTTGATTGACTGAATTAAAATGAAAACTAAGTATTTAGTTTTAAACTATACTTTGATAATGAAATCTCTATATTAAATTTGTTGTAATTTTCAATTAAGATAATGAGAAAAATATGAAATTCAAACAGAGTTAATAATACAGTAGCATTAGGAAATATATAATGTCCTGCTTCAGCCGAGCACGACCATGCTGGCTATGTTCAAGAGCTTTTGTCAAAAATAAAGCAAAAGGCAGTGAATTAACTATATAATAAGTATAATACAGCAGCAACATTAGTGTTTATAACTTAAAAAATAGTAAAGTTCCTGTATTGTGACTTTAGGTATATATGAAATATAACAATAACATCTCAAAGTAAAAAAATATTTTGTCCTTAACAGTTTTTTTTTCATTTACAGTTTTATTTATTTTGACATTTTTTGCATAAAAACTAGTGTTTCCTTTCAATATGAGATTTTTAATTTTTTAGTAAACCTTTTGTAGATATAAATTAGTTTTATAATTTATACAAAAAAAGAAAAACCATTTTACAATTATGAATCTATAATTTATAAAACCATTAGGTAAAGTCCAACTTTTAGTTTTTAAGTATTTTTAAAAAAATATTTTTAGATTTTTTTTATACTTCTTAATTGTATTATTTAAAAACTAAAAGAGTTTTACACTTTATAACAAATTAGCATGTAGTCATATTTTTTAATCAAACTTATAAATAAAAATATATGGAAAGCCTTTTAAAGAATCAACTGTTTTAATAATGATTTTTTCAAACAACCATTTCTACATCTTTTCGGCTCCGTAATCTTTGTCTAACAATTTTAAGCAAAATTTTAGCAAATGTAATTCGATCATTATTTTAAGGAATAGTTAATAATAACTTGATGAAGAACCTAAAGTATAAAAGGTGCAATAAATGTATTTATTTATTAGTAAGCCATCTTCTTGTTCCACTCTCAAACAGAGCATATTACAAACCGCCAGTTGATGTGAAACTTTAATTTATGAATCTTCTTATCTATGAATATGAGAGTAAACAACTTTTGTAATGCAAAATCTTGAACAGGTGATAGAAAATGCTAAAGACTTGCTTGATACTTACAACTGTAGCAAAAAATTATAAAACTAGTTTTTATACTTTAAAAAGCTTTTTGTACAAGTTATTATTTTTAAAATCATTTTAATAATCTTAGAAATGATACTTATGATAGATTTATAATAAAACGTTTTGAAATTATTACAATAAACTTAACAGATATCTCTACAAATATTTGTAATTATATTTTTCTGGCTCAAACAAATTTTAGTGTTGTTAAAGTAAAAGTTACTCTATATTAATTCAGATAAATATATTCAATACTGTGAGTTTGAAACACATTAAAATAAAATTTGAATTGCGATTAAATAATTATTTCACTTCTAGAAATGTAATTATCAGTTTGGAATGTAAAATCTAGCAGTTAAATACTTGATTAGCTTCAAGCTAAAAATTCTTACAAATCCTGCAAGTTATTCACTTCTATTTTGTTCTGCTTCGCTGGTTTCGTCTGACTGGCTAGCTATTTCATGATTTGATGCTGATAACAACTTTCATATTTTCCTCTAATTTGCTTGTTTTTATTTTTGTATTATTGTTTTTAAGATTATCAAAATTCTTTGTATTTTTAATGATTTTACTTTTGTAATTGTCGTTTATAAGTTTATCTATATGAATAAAAATGATTTTTAAGTATAAACTTTATCTATATGCTTTCAAATTATTTATTTTAATTATATTCCCCTTAATTTTTTATTCCTCAGATACTTTTTATTTTGAAACCATTTACAAGTCATTCAAAGATTTATTCATGTAAATGATTTCTTCTCAATTTTAAGTTAAGGTTGTATGATTAAAGATATAAATTATTATTCAATTTTTTCCATTTATTATAAACGTTTTTTTAACAAATTTAATTATTTTTTTTTCTAAGTCTTCTGCTACATTAGAATTTGCTAATATCATAACAATTATTTCAAAATTACTTATAATTCTATTCAGTTAAATTCTTAATTAAGTTTTATTCTTCTTAGCTTAAAAAAGTTTGTAAATTGCTAAGTTTTGTAAATCAACGACCAACTAATTCACTTTAATTTTAGATTTGATTTTGTTATATTAGTTAATTAAAGTTTTACAATGTATACAAATACAGCAAGTAATCTATTAACAATTGATTCAGTAACAACTTACTTACCAATCATAAATTCCCATTTACCAGCTCATACACGAAGCCAGGCGAAACCTGAATCTATTCCATCATCAGTTTGTAATCCACCATGGTTACCTGCATCCAAGGGTGATATTAAGAAGTATCCCAAGACCTTATTTGCCAACTCATCACCTATAAGCTATAAGGCTATGCCTGCTTCAGTTGAATCATCAGATACAGACAGGACTAGCTTTGTTGAAAAATCTTTCATTCATAAAATCATTTTTCCAGTCAGTTACTATCTGGAAGTTGCCAAGTTTTGGGCTTTGTCTAATCGTAGTGAGTTAGAGTGCAGATTTACAGTAGCTCAAAGCAGCGAGAAACCCAAGAAGCTAGCAGATCTTCAGAAACAGTTTGGACAATCTAGAAGACCTATTAGTCATGCTAGATTAGCAGAAAGAGCTATGCCACCTAAAAAACTGGTCAGCAACAAGAGGTCCGCTGCTGCTGAAGAAGATCTGTTGAGAAGTATCAACAGATTTATGGAATGTTGCAGATTAAAGGATAAGTCACTCTCAAATTCAGGTCAGTGCTCTTTATGTCTTTAGAAGTTGATGAAAGTTGAGATCATCAACAGATTTGAGTCCTGCTAACGGAGTTGGTAGCGAAAGTCGTCGATATTTATCACAAATCATGGCTTTAATGAGCGAAGGCTTCGCGAAAAAACTCGTCAAAACTAACGAGAAGTCAGGTGACGTCATTAACTCGTCATCGTCTAGGAAACGAGCCACAGTATCACTTTCCACATCGCGCGTCAAAGTCATCACAATGACGTCATCAGTGGAAGAGCAGCGCAACGCAGATAAGGAGAAGTTTGTGATTATCCATATCCCAAAGAGAAAGAAAACTTCGAATGGTAAGTGACGTCATCAGTCGGTGTGCAGTAAAGCAGAACGAGTTCTGTTGAGTAGATGTAATTGAAGAAGTGGATGCGATAGTGGATCCCGAACACGATACCATGGTAACCGACAACAAGTGGGTAAGGTTGTTGAGATGTTGACAAACTTTTTCATCTTCTTTTTTTCAGACCCAGCTTAGAGTCAACACCGGCGAAACAAATGAAGCTAGTGTCAGGTATCAAATGGACATTTACTTGAACCCTAATCCAACTCTCTTTCTTTACAGTTGAATTGAACTCACACACTTGCTTCTATTGTCCCTCAAAGTTTACTGATCAAGAAGTATGCGCCAGACACATGTTGACACATTTAGCTGGTGAAATTACATCTGTTGGTTAATCCTGTATCTTCTGAGATCATGAAAGTCCCGTTGATCCTGCATCACTGCTCCTCCTCCTTATTGCTTTTTTACCTTTTCTTGGTGAAGAGTTAATTTAGTTTTTTATAACAAAATTGTGTTTAGTTATTTTTAATAAATGAAAAATTTTTAGTCAAATTTTTGTCTCATTTCAATTTGTTGGTGATTTTGACAATTGTTTTTAGCTCTTTCAAAAGTTTAATATTTTTTCTGATAAAAATTGAAATATTTCATCTTAATCATGAACCACGATCTAATCATACATCAACTTTTAGAGAATTTGCAAATACCAAAAACTTCTAGAATAAAATCAGTCGATTCTACGAACTGATCTTCAAAATTCTGTGATTACTGATAAATATCATTTTACGAAGTTGTTGAAGTTACAAATGTTTATTTGCTGTTTACAATCTAACCAAAAAATAACTATCTGAAAACATAGAGAAGATCTGATGAGGTTCCTCAACCGGATTTCAGTGACACTAAAAGTTTTAAAATGTTTAATTCAGTTGTTAAGTTATCTTCGAGTTGCTACCGATCATTCCTGTCCAGGAACAAAGGCTTTGCTAGTCGGGAAACTTTAATAGCTTATAAACTGAATAATCAGATTTTATTATTATGCTCCATAAATGATCACAACCAGCGTTGCCATTAACTACCAATCTAAGATCGCGCGATACTAGACTTAAACTGAGAAGTAAGCTTCAAGTAAATAGAATGTCTTAAAAAATTTGTCAATATTTTTATTTCAACAAACCTTGTCGCTTGCTTCAACTAAATATTTAGCTAAACACACATTTGTTACTACAGGATATTTACTGGGCGTAAACTTTTGGCAGCTAGACATTTACTGGGCTTGAACTTATGGCAACAGGACATTTACTGGGCGTGAACTTATGGCAACAGGACATTTACTGGGCTTGAACTTATGGCAACAGGACATTTACTGGGCTTGAACTTATGGCAACAGGACATTTACTGGGCTTGAACTTATGGCAACAGGACATTTACCTGAGAACTAGTAGTAACTCAACAATAACAATCTGATCTACAAGAACTTGGAGATGAGCTGCTTTCATCAAGTAACAACTCAAAAGATTGCTTCTTAAACGGTTCATCTAAGTTTAAATCCATGACCAAATTGACTTCATCTAGGACATTGTTTATTGCTCTGATAGAATCCTGAACTTTCAGAGGCTGAAGATCATCTAAGTCTGCTACTAAGCGTAATGTGTCAACGGAATCATCAACAGGCAGTGGTGGGTCGGAGGTCTCGACATCTAGTGGTTGGTCGGAAGTCTCGACATCTAGTGGTTGGTTAGAGGTCTTGACATCTAGTGGTGGGTCGGAAGTCTCGACATCTAGTGGTTGGTTACAGGTCTTGACATTTAGTGGTTGGTTAGAGGTCTCGACATCTAGTGGTTGGTTACAGGTCTTGACATTTAGTGGTTGGTTGGAATCGTGATAATTTGATACTTCTTGTTGATAAGATGGAGAAGTTTGTGAATGTTTAAGACCATTTTCACCAGAAGGCATATAAAACCTACTATGACGCACTAAATCGCGATTATGAGCTTCATCCTCGCTTCTGTAAGCTGCGCTTTGCCTTTGACCCTCATCTCTCTGTGCTTCGCCGCCAAAAACAATTCCAGAGAATGTTTGAAGAGGTTTATGAGAGGTAGGAGGAGACTTGAAGTTGTTCTCATTGGGATCTTCAGACACACTCGTGAAACTGGAGCTGACTGGCAACGTCATTCTTCGCGAGCGATGACGTTTTTTCTTAGTAGCGCCCTCTACTGGCATCTTCTCGATTAAATCGCGTAGTAAGCTGACGGCTGCAAGAGCGCATGACGTCATCATCACCGTCGAAAACAGTTTATTAAAGAAAATGCGAATTTAAAAGAAATTAGAAACATCAAGTAGTTGTGATGACGTCATCTACCGACCGCGATGAGTGTCGACGGGTTTCTCAGGTGGAATCATCGCTGCATCAGTTGATAAGTAGCTCTGAAAGTGACGTAATCGCGACTCCATCGCTTGCATCTTGCGGCACACACGCTCGTGCTCGCTTGTCGACACTCCGTAGCTGTAGAAGTGTGAATGGTGACGTCATTGATGACGCAGGTAGCGATACTTACTTTCCAGCGCGAAGTTCGATTTGTAGCTTCTGATTTTGAGCATTTGATAACTGCAATTCGTTGCTAAGCGACTTGAGTTTGTGTAAACAAACCGATTTGACCCTGAAATAAATTGGGGCGTAAATAGAGGCGTGACAAGGGACCCCTGTTTCAACTTTTTGTGTTGTTTCTTCAATGACGTCATCTCATCTTCACGTTTGCTCAATTTACATTCAATTTGATCAATTCTTGACTGCATCCGCTGCTTTTCCATCATTCGTGTCCCATCATGCTCTTCCAACAATCTGCTCAACACTCAATGACGTCATCATCATCTGCTGACGTCATCACCTCTTTGTTTCAGCTTTTTCGCGTTTCAACTTCAAACACAACTCTTCAGCTTCTTCACGTCTCCTTTTTGCATCCGTCATCATCTGATCTTTCTCATCTATCATCTTCTTCATCGCTTCCGACATCTCGCGGATGTCTGCTTCGCGACGCATCAACTTCTCGCGAGTCACGCGCATCTCTTCGACGCGATCGCGTTCTTCACGCTGTGAGGTCATCTCATCGCTAAGTTGCACTCTGCAACTCCCCATTTTACTACCAGATCACCTAGCAACCACAAATCACTTGATCGCGTTCAATTCCGCTCGTAGCCCTCGCGCTGTTGTTTCCGCTTCAGCAGACTTCGAGCGCAGTTCTTCTTCCACGCGGCGTTTTGCATCTCGTTCTTCGGTCAACTTCTGTTCCGCACCCCGAAGTCGATCCGCTGTCGCTGTCCTGTTAATAAGCGAACTTAAAGCTTTTTGTGACGTCACATGTCGCGTTAACCCACATGTCAGCGTGAAGCGCATTGTATCGCGTCCACTCGTCTTTCAGCTCGTCCTGAACTCGACAAGACGCGCGTGCTTCCACTTCCGCTACTTCTGCAGCATGTTGTTCCGCTTCACCGCGAGCGATTTCCAACTTCGTCTCCAATTCTAACACACAAAACGCTCATGACTTCGATAGCGATCATGACGTCATCACCAACCTTTGATTTGCGTGCTGAGAGAGTCTCGAAGTCGCTGCATCTCGCCGCGTTGCCGCGCGATTTCCACCTTGTGTGCTCCTTCCGCCAGACGTCGCTGATGATCTTCTTCTTCCAACTCACTTCTGTGACGTCATAACGCGATAAGACGAGATTTTGGGGATGTTTATAGCTTCACCTGAGATGTGAGATTTGTTTGTCGGATTGACGAAGTTGATTTGAAAGTTGAGTGAAGCGCTCGTTTTTATCAGTTGCTTCTCGCTTCAATCGATCGATTTGTGATTCTGTGGACGACTTCTCGACCTTCATAAGTCATGATGACGTCATCAGATAGCTACACAAGGTCGCTAGTACCTGCATGGCTTTCAACTGAGTTTCAGTTCGCGCTAAATCTTGCGCATGCGCTTTCTGAACCGCTTCGTTTTCTCGATCTCGATGGTCACGTGACTTACGCTCTTCTTCAATCTCTTCTTCAAGTACCCGGATCTACGAAAAGCATGATTTAAAGACAATTGAAGATGTAGATGTAGACATACTCGTTGTTCGAGATGAGCTTTCGCTTTTCGAAGTTGAACAATCGCATCTTCATCCGCGGGACATCTTCTTCGTTCTTCTTCTTTCAACAATTCATCTCGTTCATATTTCAAAGCTGAAATTTCAGCCTGGAATCTTTACAACCAATCAGCAATCATCAAACAAAACACATCACTTCTTACTTGAGACTTTGTTCTTCCAGAAGACGTTTGTGTCTACTATCTTTATGATCTAATTCAGTTTTGAGGATCGTGTATTCGTACCTCATCTTGTTGTATTGAGTCCGATAATTTTCTACCTCCTAAAAATAAATGAATAAACTGATGTTAATGAAGCACAGAAAAGACCTTATCCATCGCTATCATTTGTTCTTTTAAAGGTTCTTCGAGCTTCTTCGAGATCTCTGCTTTTAAAGCTTCTAGTTTTGAAGGATCAATTACTTGAGTTTTCATCAGTTCAAGCTAAAAGTGGAAATATAAAAAAATAGATTATGTCTAAATAAACAAATAAAAGAATAACAAATGAAAAGTTGGGTTTGTAATAAACCTCTTGTGCTTTTAATTGTACTCTCTGATTTAAGGCTTCAATTATTTCATCTTTTTGTCTATTTTCAATAATTGTGGTCTGTTTATCTTGATGAAGATCTGTAACTTCTTGATGGAGTTTCAAATGTTCTTCACCTAAGCTACAAACAAGCAAATTAATTAGAACAGTTAGTTAGTGTGAGCTCCACACCGTGTGTGTTCCTCTTTCAATGTCTGGTAGTTGCTTCTATGTGTTTCACATCTCATCTGTTCATCTATCAACAGCTTCTGAAGCTCAACACTGTTACACGGTAGGACCCTTTGTTGTGATGTCCTCACTTCATCCATATCAGACACAAATTGAACTCTACAAATGTTTTGAAAACGCTGTTAGATAAGATCTATTTTGTTCAAATGATAAAAAAAATTAGCAATTTCAGAAATTAATTACTTTCAAGCTCATCAACCAGAACTAAATAAATGATTTATTAAGTTAAAATGAATTTTAATATACATTCAAGTTGTATTAAATATATGTTTATATATTTCTACTTTAATAATAAATCTATATAAATTATAAAAAGAATAATGTCATTATAAACTAATTATAAAAATTGTTTAATTTTTTTTATAGATAATAATGTTTGATTTTCATTATCAAATAATACCTAATTAGAAATAAACTAATCAAAATTAATTTTTTATATTCGACAAAATCTTACTACTGAAAATAGCCATACAGTAAATCTACTACATTAAAACTAAATATAATAATAAACATCATCACTCAGAGTACATCCTGGATGGCCCTTCTCGGCCAAAGCAGGCCCTTATAATTATTATTATTTTAGAAAAACTTACAAAAGATTTAATAAGTTTGAATTTATTTCGTATATATCTAAAATACAAAAAAAATTATTTAAATAGAAAAGATTAATTCAACTTGACTACCATTTAAAGATAAGGACTTTTAGATACTTTTAAATAATGGTTAAAACATAACCTGTCAGAAATAATTAGCACCCTGGATTTTCTGATATCGTTTTATCTTTTTGAAAAATTAAAACCATATATAAATGATAGGTGATATATTAAGAAATACAATTTATGATATAACTTATAATTTAAGGATTATTTTTTAAAGAATTTATTTAATTAAATGTATTTTGAATTATAAAACTTAACTTACTAGGTTTATGTATAAAAATAATTAATCAAAACAAAAACATTTAAATGCTGTTTAAAATTGAAATACAAAATTCAAACGGTTGCAAGTTTGAAAATAAACGCTTGAGTGGTTTCAGTTTATGTAGTTTTTGGATTCAAACTATTATGGTTATAATTTGTTAATTTGAAACATTTTTAATGATAAAAAAATATTAATTTTATAGCGTATTGTACTACTACTTTGTAATAACTATAAACATCGATAATGAAAGATACGCAGTTGTAACTTTTATTTAACCAAATACAGTCTAAAAGCATAAACATTATCAATTTATATAACATTTTAAAATATATAAATAATAATGAAATTATTATATCATAATCGTAAAGTACTACTTATTATTTTTCAATTTTTTGTATAGGTTAGATATAATATCGATCACCAAAAATCAATCCAATAGATTCAAGCTCCTTAGCTAATAATCCTTGCTAATTAAATAGATGAGCCGCCATCTAAAGGATAATTAAAAACTAACTAAAGTACGAAAAAGATTTTTTTGAATTTAATATGTACTGTAATATGTTCAAGTTTAGTTTGTCGACTAAAACCTGACTGAAAGCTGTTTTGGACGATTTAAATCTTTAATTAGAAAAACTCGTCTGCCGACAAAATTAAGGCCTAAAAATAACTTAAATATTTTTTTTAATGATAGATCTCTTTACTCGATGATTGAGAGCAAGAATATTTCATATACTTCTACAGGTACTGGACAAAACTAGATAATCGTTTCATATGCTCTTCTAAGAACAAATACAGTTTCTGATAAGGTTTGATTCACATTGTTATGAGTATTTAATTATTTCACTAATAAACCTTATGACTGTGTTGGTTTCACATAAAATTAGTATTCCAAATATTATCTTAATATTTATTGTGCTCGAAAAAGTTTCAGATCAAACTATAAACTTGACAACAGGTACTTTTAAATCGAAATGTAGTTTCATTACAGAAGTTATTTTTGAAACGTCAAGTGGGCTTGTCATTTAGTTTATTCATTTCAGCTAGTTTTTTCTTGAAATTTAGAAGACTGTTGTTTAATCATGTTGATACTATCTATATGAAAAGTATTATTAAGTAGGAAGTGTTTTATTACTTGTTTTTACTTTACCTGGCTGAAGCAGCTGTCTCTAAAGTATCCCTGACTATCAAACTCAAAGTCTGTCATGTCTTATTTATCAAGGTTTGGTTTTTATATACTGAAGAGTTAAGAAACAAAGATGCTGTTTCTTCCTGAATAGTGTCTTTGATGATAAATCTAAGTTTCTTTTACCTTAACGAGCGAGCATAAAATCTAAAAAGTATATTCATAATTAGATAGATAAAAATTTCAGGATAACACAAGAGAAACGACAATATTTTTTATATATAAAATTTCTATAAAAAATATTCAAATAATTGTATTAAAGAATATTTTTTTAGTTTAATTTGCTCGTTTTTAAATTGCAAACTGATTTTTTTATGTTTTTCTGCTGATCATATTAAAGGGCAAACAATTTTTAAGATCAAACTTTTTAAAATTAAATGACTGAAAAGTTTTAAATCAAAAGCAGCTATGATGAATGTTGAGACAAAATAATACTAAATAAAGATGTTAGATTATTAGTAGAAGCCAAAAAGTTCAATGATAAAAGCCAATATCAATTTGATTTTATTCAACTATATTTGAGATATTTTGATCAATAGGCCACATTAGTTCACTATCAAGTACAATATCGAGAGGACGATCAAACATTTTCAAATATTGACCAGGTGTCAGCAAAGAATCGCTCATCATAAGTAGAACAAGGTGATCAGAATGTATCAAAAGGTCACCTGTCATCTCTTGGAACCTTTCTGGGTTCTGTTGAACATTAAAGCTTTTGATTATTAGATCAGATATTTGAGGCAAATCACTTACGTTGCTTTTTGGTGATCTCATGAGAAAAGCTCCAATTTTAAGAATAGAAGAAATAACTTCAAAAATAAATGTTTGAACCGGTTGCTTCAACTACAAAGGAAATTGTCAGTGTTTGTAAATCGAAAGTTTTCAAAATTACAACCTGAAAAGTACCAATAGGACGGGAAAGATTTAGAATCTGATAGCTCCATTGTTGAAACAGTCTGCAACAAACTGGTTGCTATAACAACAATAAAAGGAACGAGCGCACCTGGTTGGAATGTCGTGACTAATATGAACTATTTTCGTTTCTGGAAAGATGCTACTACCGTCATCACTAGAGGGAGTTGCTGAGTGAAGATTATGTAACGCATCAATAATCAGCTCCATCGAAGATTCAAATGCATGAACAATATAATCGGGATAAATCAGAAGAATCCCTGAGGTAGCTTCACATTGATGTTTACGCTAAAAATGAAGTCATAAAACTTACATAAATTACAATAGTATCAAGTATAATGACTTTGAGTAGCTAAAAAGCTTATTGAGCTTTAAACAAACATAATTCAAATTGTTACCTGCAAGCCATCAAATAAATCACTGAAATAACTTCCAATTGATTCTTTGCTTTGTAAATATTCAGAGATTTTTGATATACAGATGATTCTAAGAAAATAAAATTAAGAATAAACAACAATTATTATTAAAAACTATTAGTTTGTTGATTGAAGGGCATATAATTTAATAACAAGAAATATTAATAAAAGTTTATTTGAACCTATTCAACAGGTACTTTTTGTTCAAGGTCTTTTGTTTCTCTTCTTGCAACACAAGATAGGAAACTCTTATATCTAAATTTGTTTCATCTTCATCTTTTTTTGACAACATTTGAAATGATAATAAAGAAAATCAAAAACTCAGTGCTGATTCTCAAATAATAGATCAAACAAATCTATAAAAAACTATGATAAATTTACAGAACACATGTACACTTAAACATATTTATTCTCAATTGGTTACTTTTCATAAACAAGTTATAAATAGATATTAATTATAAAAAAATAATCATTTTTATTGAAATAACAACTTTAACAATCTTAGCCAAAAAGTTTTAGCTTAAAAACTAAAAGTTATTCCTTTTTAAAGTTTGTTTTGAAATTACTTAAATTATCAGAATTAACAGATTACTTTATTTTACAATTTAATATTTGCTTATACATACTAAAAGTTCAATAATACAAAATTATATTTCCAGGACATCAACATAAAAAATTTTAAATTATAATTAATATTTTTACATTTTTTTAGTTATCCCAAATTTAATTATATCTTTATAAATAAAAATGATGTACATTTATCTTTAAAAAATTAAAGATAAAAACAAAACGTTGTAAGAGCAGTGTTCCAAATTTCAAAGTTTAAAATTGGTTTCACTCATTTAACTAAGTAATAAATATATATGTTACTAAATGAAATTAAAAAAAGTTATTAAAACAAGTATGAAAGTATATTTGAAACACTACTATTTAACTTTATTGGATAGGTAGCATGTAACAGTGTATCTAAGCAACCATAAAAAAGGTCCTTTTGTGAAACTTTTATAAGTTATTTATTTTTTAATTGTTTTAGACTTTTGGTCATTATAATATTTTTAAAAAGTCTTATGATATTTTGAAATAAGTTATTACGGTTGTATCTCATCATGAATAAAAATTTATTAAATGTAAACTACTCATTTTAAATGCAACTTAAAGAATTAAGTAATACAAAAGCTACAAAATTAATTATCATTTATCAGTTAACAAGAAAGATTTATACTATTAAACTGTTGATAGAATTAAAATAAAGTACTAATGTCAAATACTAATGGTACATTAAAGTATTTTACATTTAAAGTTATATGAGCACAGCTGATTCAATAAAAAGTTTTAAGAAAGAAAGTTTAAGTTTTATGTTGTAAAGCTAATACCCTGTTCAGGATGTAAATAAAGTTGTAATGAAAGGTTTAAGAATATTGCTTCCTAGTTTATAAATTTTACTTTAATAGATGAAGAAAAACTAAAGTATCGATGGAGAAATAATCACTAATTAATGATGTTAACATTTGCAAAAACAAACTTGTCGATTTGGTTAAAACAGTTATAGGCCCAGCATAAGCTGCAGATCAAAGATATATGAACTTTAATATTACTTTTATTGTTTGAATAGTAAGAGTTTGCAAAAAACTAACTTGTTGCTAATGTTTTTTGTAAACGTATTGATAAACTACATATAAATAAAAACTCATAGTGACAATGAAGTTTTTAACTACAAACTTTTCGAGGAAAAGATTAAAAGATATATAACTAGGAAATATTAATTAGATAACCTTAAGACCCAAAATAAAGTTGAAAACAGTCGGAACGTAACCACCATTTTCATCTAACAAAATCACAAAATTAGCAGCCAATCACAATAATGTAAAACTGTAAAAACTAGAATATAAAATCTTAAAAAATGTAAAATATAAAATATACATATAAGAAACTTGTAGAATACAGTTTGGCGTAACACTAACAACAGTTTTTAAGTTTAAAGTCACACCAAACACATGAAAAGCATTTAATCTGAAGGTTTGTACTTCACCAACTTTGTTACGATTCTTAATATTTTCCGAATATTTACCACCATTAACTACGAAATAAAGAAAGTAGTATATCAAATATTTCCTAAAAACTGATATGCTCTTAACTTTTTTGTGGTGATCTTAGTTTTGTAACATGTAATATAAATTCTGTCATTTATAAAGCCTTTGTCTGCATTATGCTATTGTACGTCAGAAACATCGACTTTGTCGAAAGATAACTAAAATAAACTCAACACCTTCGATTTTAGTTGTCTTCGTTGTATCTTACGTATAACATCGCAAAAAGCAAACGCAACATCGGCCGTCCTTTTCTCTGTTTTTCGAAGAAGAAACCTGCAAGCGCGATTTGAAATTGCTCAACATCAACACTATCAATTGGGAAGATATCGCAGCAGATCACTACTAATGGCGCTCTCTTCTCTGCAAACAAATGAATGATAGAGAAGTAAAACCAGATCCAAAGAATAAAAAAGAAACCTCAAAAGCTGTTTCTTTTGCATTTTGATGTGTCTTGCTTTATTAGTTCCTTTGCATCTCACTGTGTTTCGCTTTGTTTTCAGTATCATCACTCAAAGTACGTCTAGCATAGCAGATCTCGGCCGAAACAGGCATTTATTATTAGTATTGATGTAAGCTCATTTATGTGCACAAAATTTTAAAGAATGTTAAATTTAAATCTTCCCATACCTATATTTTTAAGTTCAGTTTTTTGGGCAATTAAATTTGAAACTATAAAATTATAATTTTATCATAAATTTCAGGTAATTTTTGGAAAATGGTAATAAAAATTAACATAGTTTAAATAATAACAAAAAATGATTGAAACATAAGTGACATTTCAAAACAAATGTTTTTCAAACAATTATACATACAACCACAATCTATTTTTCTATTAAAAAACGATAATTAAGAAGGTATAATAAATCCAAACTTAATAGAAAAATCACTAAAAAAACTTTGAATTTTTTATTTTCCTGTAATGTAATAAAGTATCTAATTTCTCCATGATCAATTTTTAAAACAATTTTAAAACTTTTGGTGTTGTATAAAATGATATTATAAAAAAATTGATTGTTATTATAGGTAGCGTGGCCGAGTGGTCTAAGGCGCTGGATTTAGGCTCCAGTCATTTCGATGGCGTGGGTTCGAATCCCACCGCTGCCATTTTTATTTTATTTTTTTATACATTTTCTAGAATAACAAATATTTTGAATCGATCTATTAATGTTTTTTTTTTATTAATATCATTAAACTTTATAAAGAATAATAATTGTATTTTGACTATATAGTTCATAATTACTTCATCTAAGGTAATTTGATTGCAAAACATTATAATGTTTCTACTATATTTATTAGTAGTCGCAGGTATTTTTGAAAAAGTTAAATATTGTTATAAATCATTAATTTTAGACTTCAAACTATCATTGAAATATTTTCTAACCAGCTTTATTAAAAATAACTTTCAATACATATTGCTAATATATATATTTTAGTAGAACTTTTAATATTTTTTAGTCTTTATTCTTTTTTAATAAAGTCAAATGTTAAGTGCTGAAAAAAATTTTACGAATAAAATATCAATCATTATCAGTGTTCAAGTATCAAAAATCAATTTCAAATCTATTTCAATTAAGTTTTGACGTACATTAATCATAAACTTTTAGAGACTTTCCAATCTTTATCCTTTTTAGGATAGTTATTAAAAAAATGTCTACTATGAAGTAAAGTGAAGCTTTGCCAACGAATATTTACAGATCAAATCAATTTTGCATAACCACAATGAAACTGCACTTCTATTTGAAAAATTAAATCTAAGTTGCTCAAGATATCAGGGTTTATAACAAATAAAGTATATTCTTTGGTACTATATCAAGTTTTAAAAAACATTTTTTAATGAAATATATAGATTCACTATCTAATAAATACTGTTTTAGTAGACCCATTTGATTAGAAATCATATCAATATTCACTTAAAATGAAGAAAAACTCGATTGCATTTCTTGTAATGTTGAAATATAATGTGAAAAGTAAGAAATAGCTAAATAGTAACGAAAACTTTAGATGAATTTGAGTTTTCTATTCACCCAATTTTGTTTCACCCAAGTAAAGTAGGATTAAACTATTTAACTCATTAGTACTTGAAACTATAATAATCTTTTGGAGATTAGAGTCTTATTTATCTTACTTAAAGATGCAGTTTATCAGAATGTAAGAGTTTACTTTACAGTTAAATATCATTAAAATTAATAGAAACGTAGTTTCGACAAACCTTATAGCTTTTTTACTTTTAAGCTATTGTAAAAAATTAAGTGAAAAATTTAATTATATTAAATACTTTTCAATAACTTTACATTAATTTTTTATTCTATATTTTTAAGCAAGATAATCTATAATTATATTTTTTTTACTAAAATTTTTATTGTATAATTCACAAAGTCTGTAGAATAATTGCAAATAGAGAAAATTTCTCAAACACCACAAGTGCAAGATCTGGTTGGTTAAAATGTGGTAATTTAGTTCAGCCATTTCGATTTAATTCTCTTGTAGTTTATTTATAATTTGCTTATATTGTTTTATATTGATATCGTTTATTTAACATTTTATTTACAAATTTTTTTGTTTTTGAAAAATTATTTTTTAAGGCATAATGTTATTTTTGACTTAATATTTAAGTGCGGCTTGTACAGGAATACTTATATTTGGATGAAAAACAATTAAACTTTACACTTATTTACATATTTTGTCAAGTTTTAATATGAAATGATTTCAAAATATTAAAAATATTTATACTGTATGTTATGCGTGAATATAGATATTGAATATATTGAAAAAATATAACTCTTTAACTTCATGTTTTTCTAGCTTCATCTAATAGATAGCTTATGTTAGTTGAAATTTTTCTTTGTAAAAAACGTGATTACTTATATTTGCTTTCTTTAAATTAAACATGTTTTTAAACCTATAATTTATTACCTAATGATGAAAGCTTGCAAATATAAAAAAATTAAATATTCTCTAGGAATTTATTATTAAAACTGATATGAACAATTTTAAGTTCATGATTTCAAATGACAATTTCTTAATTTAAATATATTTATAAACTATTTTTTCATATAATTTAAATTTGTTCATAAAGTGATAATTAAAGAAAGATTATACTACTCTGATAATATAGATATAAATTAAGTTTGAACATTTAATCATTATTATTTTTTTAGTTTTAAATCTCAAATTTTTTAAATTGTTTGATTTAATTAAACTGTTTTTTAAGGAAGTAAAGCAGTTTTACACTATTGTTGTTGATCACCTACTTTCTGATACTTCTTTATTATATAGTAACAAAAAATAAGTAAAATACTTGATCTAATAGAAGAATAATTTAGATATTAAATTTTAGTTTTATTACTTTTTATACCTTTAAAACAGATTTTAAAATTTATATTATATATATCTCAAAAAAAGCTTATCATTTCAATTTTATTTATTTAATAAAAAATGTTTCATGTATCTTTTTCTACTTACCAAGCCTAAATAAAAGGAAAGTAAATATTAAAAAATCTCTATTTAATAAAACTAAATTTTATTTCATCTATTTTCTAATTTATTTTCTGATTCTTTTTTATACAGAAAGTTTTACTTAAGTTTTTTTTAAGCTAAATTTACTAAGATGTCTTTAACTGATATGTGTTTTGAGGGGGTTCTCCTTTCTAAAGTTTCTCAGTCACTTGATGAAGCTTCAGTGTACTCTGTCAAAGTTCGAAGAGTATCTGATCAAGCTGAAGTGAAGATCATCGACAACAAAGGTTTGCCGAGATTTTATAACTTGATAAATTCATCTATTGATATCTGTTAGATGAAGTTCATACTATCTTGACCATCACTAGTGAGACAGAATGCTGTAAAGTCTCTCAGACTGCTTTTGTTATTCATGTTTGTGGCAATGAATCTGTCATGCTTACATTCCCATCAAACAATGGTGAGTAATTCTCGATTCGATGACGTCATAAGTTGATATTATTTATTGTGGTAGAGATGAAAAGGTTTCGTCTACAAGTGGATTTTAAGTCAAAGATGCAGTCTGTTTTTGACCAACGGACTGCTAGCTCTTCTGCTGTTCAGTATTTCCAGGTTTTTAGTCACGTGACTGCAGGTTAGCAAGTTGCTAATTTGTATTTTACAGTTTTATGGATACCTGTCTCAACAGCAGAATATGATGCAAGTGAGTACCTTGAGCATGATTTCTTCCTGCCACTCACTAACTTTTCGTTTGTTTTTTAGGATTATGTTCGAACAGGAACATATCAAAAAGCAATGGTTCAAAATTTTGCTGATTTTAGAGATAAAGTCAGTGGAGAACTTCCTACAAATGATTGTTTGTCTAATTGATGATGTCTTACAGGTCGTTTTAGATGTAGGAGCAGGGTCTGGAATACTTTCATTTTTTGCCATGCAAGCAGGAGCTAGAAAAGTGTATGCGGTTGAAGCTAGTACGATGGCTGAACATACAAAAAAGTTGGTGACCAGCAGTCAATACGCTGGTTAGTGTCTCTGAACCCACTTCAAACATTTTCTAACTTCGATCTTCTCAGGAAGGATCATAGTGATCCCAGGAAAGATCGAAGAAATAACTATTCCGGAACAAGTTGATCTGATTGTTTCTGAACCAATGGGTTACATGCTGTTTAATGAACGGATGTTGGAGACTTATCTCCATGCTAAAAAGTTTCTGCGCCCCAATGGTAAACCTGATCCACGTGATCTGGTCACCTAGCAACTGCTGATCCACACAGGTCAAATGTTCCCTACAATCGGTGACCTTCACGTCGCCCCATTCTCTGACGAACTGCTTTATATGGAACAATTTACAAAAGCTAATTTCTGGTATCAACAATCATTCCATGGCGTCGATCTGAGTCCTCTGCGAGATGCAGCGGTAATTGTGACGTCATATTCACGATAACACACGATGACGTCATCATGCAGGTGGAAGAGTACTTCAAACAGCCGGTAGTAGATACATTCGACATTCGAATATTGATGGCAAAGAGTGTGAAGTATACAGTCAACTTCCTGACTGCTGCAGAAGAAGATCTTCATCGCATCGAGATTCCGCTTCATTTCACTGCTCACTCAAGTGGAACCGTTCACGGCTTCGCTTTCTGGTTCGACATCGCTTTCATCGGCTCAATGTGAGTAGTGACGTCATGAACGCTCGATACTGAAGTTTGTCATTTGATAGGAGCACTGTTTGGTTGTCCACTGCACCAACCGAGTCACTTACTCACTGGTACCAGGTCCGTTGCCTCTTTCGATCGCCTTTGTTCATCAAATCGGGTGAAGTGATGCTGGGAAAAGTGGTTCTGCGTTCCAATAAAAGGTTTCGAAAACGCCCCAAACCTTCTTAGGTGCCCTTAAACCTCTTGAATACAGACAAAGTTATGACGTCGATATCGAAGCAGTTGTCGAAGCGACTGGAAGCAAAGCTGAAAATAGTCTCGACCTTAAAAACCCCTTCTTCCATTATACTGGTCAACCTCCACAAACACCAGCAGGTTACTCCTTGCTTCGATGACGTCATCACCGCGCGCCTAACATCTCGCTGTATGCAGGAGCTCACTCTACCTCACCATCTGAGGCACACTGCTCTGGAGTAGCGAGTGATGTTTACGTCACCACTACAACGGCAGGAGGTGCGTCATCAGGAACTCACTATCAACGTCAGAGTAACTATGACAACCAGCAACAATCCTATCAGTATCATTCATCGCAATATCAGCAACAACATAGCAATGGAGGTAGTAAGGAAGCGGTCAGTGGTGGAGTTTGTAGCGGTGGTCAACAACGCTCGCAGCAAAATGGACTTCCTGCTTACTGCAATACTGTTCCTTTGTGTAAGTCTCCCCCTCCTCCTCCTAATCCTTAACAACTTCTTCACTTAATAACTTCCTTTTTTTGAACAGTGTCTGGAGGAATCAGTTATCCTGGCAGCTTGAACAGTACCAAACAGAGTACTGGGCCACAACCTTCATCAGGGCTTAATATGTCTTCAAGTGACCCAAACCAGCCTGGTGGGCCTTATTATTTTCAGTAAATCATCATCATCACTTCAAGTGTGCGCCCCCAAACCCAGTTCCTTTGTAACACTTGATGTCCGGGTCATTCAATCAAATACTTGTGGTATATCTTACTGCCCACTTGTGGACCAGCTTGCCACAAAACCGTCCCAATCACCTAGCCGCAGCCTTGTCTTCATCTGCAGTTGCTAGTTTCATTGACTCGTCCTTATATCTAATGTAGTTGGTCAATAGCTGAAGATAACCTTCACTTTTTGGTCAATTTTGTTATTGAGGCGTGTACACCGGGCTCATTTGAATATTTGAGCAATTAATAAAGTCATTTAAGTTTTCATCCAAGCTCTTTTGATGTCTTCAATCAAACATCAGATTTCCAGCTGCTAATGACTTGAAGACAAATTTAGTTGTTGCAGTTTTATTAGTTTATGAGGCACAAAATTTGGCGAGTTGTTGAATGTGGTTAGTTGGTGAGAAATCATCTATAATGAATAGATGAATTACTTTCTACATCGAAGATTTTTTATTCTAAACAAGATTTGTTATCACTAAGGTGATTATGGAGATCCTTAGAGCTTTAAGTGAATCTGCCTAACGACCAGAAACCTCATTTCGAATCAGCTATTTGAATAAAATTCAATTTACTACAAATTTAATGACAAGTAGTTGATGCAAATGATAATTGAGTATCAAGCAAGTCTTTAGCATTTTCCATCACCTGTTCAAGATTTTGCATTACAAAAGTTGTTTACTCTCATATTCATAAATAAGAAGATTCATAAATTAAAGTTTCACATCAATGGGGGTTTGTAATATGCTCTGTTTGAGACTGGAACAAGAAGATGGCTTACTAATAAATAAATATATTTATTGCACCTTTTATACCTTAGGTTCTTCATCAAGTTGTTATTAACTATTCCTTAAAATAATGATCAAATTACATTTGCTAAAATTTTGCTTAAAATTGTTAGACAAAGATTACGGAGCCGAAAAGATGTAGAAATGGTTGTTTGAAAAAATCATTATTAAAACATTGTTTAAAAGGCTTTCCATATATTTTTATTTATAAGTTTGATTAAAAAATAAGACTACATGCTAATTTGTTATAAAGTGTAAAACTCTTTTAGTTTTTAAATAATACAATTAAGAAGTATAAAAAAAATCTAAAAATATTTTTTTTTAAATACTTTAAAACTAAAAGTTGGACTTTACCTAATGGTTTTATAAATTATAGATTCATAATTGTAAAATGGTTTTTCTTTTTTTGTATAAATTGTAAAACTAATTTATATCTACAAAAGGTTTACTAAAAAATTAACAATCTCATATTGAAAGGAAACACTAGTTTTTATGCAAAAAATGTCAAAATAAATAAAACTGTAAATGAAAAAAAAACTGTTAAGGACAAAATATTTTTTTACTTTGAGATGTTATTGTTATATTTCATATATACCTAAAGTCACAATACAGGAACTTTACTATTTTTTAAGTTATAAACACTAATGTTGCTGCTGTATTATACTTATTATATAGTTAATTCACTGCCTTTTGCTTTATTTTTGACAAAAGCTCTTGAACATAGCCAGCATGGTCGTGCTCGGCTGAAGCAGGACATTATATATTTCATAATGCTACTGTATTATTAACTCTGTTTGAATTTCATATTTTTCTCATCTTAATTGAAAATTACAACAAATTTAATATAGAGATTGCATTATCAAAGTATAGTTTAAAACTAAATACTTAGTTTTCATTTTAATTCAGTCAATCAAACTCATTTTGCTAATAAGCGCAACAAACTTTTAAAAGTTGAAGTTATGAGGATCTTAAAAAGTTTCTTATTGAAGTTTAGTAAAATTGTTAATTACTGACTATTAGTTTATGATTTTCAACTAAGCTTGTAAAGATTTGTACCATTTTTAATTATTTAGTAAATACTATACAAAGAAAATATTATTTTTAATACATACGTGTACACTACTTTTAACTAATCGAAAAGATTTAAACGAAGATTATGTTTATAAAAATATCTAATCTGAAAATTGAATCGTAACACAGAGTTACTGATAAAGCTTTTTTATTGAAATTTTGTAAAAAATACAAAAAATATCAAAGCATAAAATATTGCTTAAATAGTTGTCGAAAATTTACAAAAGCTTAAAAACTATTTGATAGTTGGAAAGGTCTTCACAGCAGACTATTAGTCAAGCAAACGTTGTTTCTTAAAAAGGGAAATTGACACATTTGTCAGGTACACATGGTTGATAGCTGACCACGACTTGTTTGATATTTCCATTTGTCAATGCAGTTGTAATCCCAACTACTTTCCATTCGTTTTTTTCTTCATTGTAACATTCGATAGCTTCAAAATCATGATATCTACTTCGACCTCCTAAAATCAAACAACAAATCCATCATCATTGAACAAAACATTTTCAGCACTTCATAAAAATGTCGAATATAAAAACAAATATTTACCAAAAGCATAAATCTTTCCGTGGAAGATAACAGTAGTAAAAAATTGTCTAGGAAACTGCACACTTGCTACCTCCTCCCAGTCACCACTATACACATTGTATCTTTCAACAGACTCTAAGTTTCTCGAATAATTCGTACCAGCAATGACGTAGATATAGTCACCAAGCGCGACTACACCTAATATGATTTACAAATTAGCCACCATCAAACGAGTAAACGCCATGATGACGCCATGATGACGTCATCAGCAAGTACCTGCACCAGCCCGAGGCGTCATCATTGGTTTTATAGAACCCCATTTGTTATTGTATGCATCATATGTGGTGACAATAGAAACTGCAGATCGATCTATCTCACCACCAACCAGATACAATATCTGATTGACGACAACACACCCAAAGCGAATGCGTAGCGTTTTCAACGTCCCCCTGTTTTCCCATTCATCACTAACTGGGTCATATCTGATGAAAACAAAATAGTTTTTAATATTAGATTAAAATTTCACTTCATAACTCACTTCATCATTTTAGGTTCAGCTCCACATCCTGAAGACTTTCTGAAGACATATATTTCATTATTGAGTACACCTAGCCCAAAGCAGCTTCCCGTTTTTTCTAAACTCTTGCACTTCTTCATTGTATTTGAAACTGGGTCGTATCTATAGATGTTATGACGTCATCATTAGTTTCTAGTGATGATGTCATATTTGTAACGTGGTGCTGCTGACCTGTTTATTTCTCCGTTTTTTGTCAACACAAATATGAAACCGTTGATTATAAAAGCTGAATCGATATTGGCATATGATATCATCGGGATTTTGAAATTTTCAGATGTTAGGGTAGGCATGCTATAAGATGTTAGATTATTTAAGTAGCAAGATAAACTATTTAACGAGTAATCATCAACATTGCTCCAATTATTGGCTATGGCGTACATCACCTATGACGTCATCAGCTAGTTGATGAGTTGTAAAGTTATGATTGGTCAATCTTACTTGCGGAATATCTAATTGTCTTGGCTTGTAACTCTCTGGATTAAAAGATCTGATATTATCAAAGACTTCTTTGAGAAAATCATAACATGTGCTTTGTACTATCGGACAATTCTCTAATTGCGATGAAAGAAACTTCGGTTTTAGTAGATGACAACGCACCTGAAGAAAATACGATTTTATAGTCACAGGTTTTACAATTTCAACCTCTTTAGATACTTACTTTATGAATTAAAGTATTTAAATAACATTTCCTTGAACTTAAGTCAAATTTAACCCAATTTAAAAGCATATCGTAGACTTGTGACTCGCAAACCACATGGAGATCATTAAGAGATAGTATTTTAAAGATTACAAACTGTGGTTGTGACTTCAACTCTTCAGTTTGTGCTATCTATTAAAATAAAACCGAAACATTACTTGTGCTGCAAAAGCGTTTAGTAATTAGTTTAAAACAAAAAACTACAAAGCTAATTAGTAGGTGTGACTTGAAAATATTTCATCAATATTTCATTTGTATTTAAAAATTTTGCTAAAACTAAATCCAACTGCTAACCTCCATAAAGTGTTGCTCAATAAATCTATCAATTTTACTTGATGGTTCATTGCATCCATATTCCCAAACTAATGCTGCTAATTTGATGCAGTTGGAGATATTCATAGATCCTTTAATAAAGCTGTAAAATATTGATGATAGTTACAAAATCATTTAAGTGATTTATAAGAAAGTGGTTTACTTGATGCATAGCTTAATTGCACCATTTAGTTGAAAGATGGTGGCTGCAATCATCAGTTTTTCGACAGTTTTTTCATTTATCTCCATTTTCAAAGTGTAAATATAATCTAGAATTGTAGCGAATAGTTCTGGGTCGATGTGTCTTATAGTAATTTCTTCAGCGTGTGCTTCTCTGAATCCACCTAGTATCAAAATATACAAATTAGTCATTTTTGTGTTCATATATTAACAGCTGCTTTAAACCCAAAGTAGAATCCTGAATTTTAGGATTAACTCACCACAGAACATAGCTCTAAAATACTGAGAAGAAGCTGCTAACACTACTTTATGAGCACTAAAACATTTTTCTGACCCATTCAAATTTACTTTGATGTTGATGTCACAAAGCGTTGATGTTGACCGAAGGTCATTTAGAAGGAGTCGCAACCGACTGCAATGATGACTCACTTCCAAAAAATCTTCTCTAAAAATAACAAAATTTATTTTAGAATCAGAATCACAAATAAGGGTAAGGAAATCAATAACTAACTGAAGAAAAACTTGTTTTGTTAATTCAACAAGATAAAGAAAGCGAAACAAAATAGTCTATTAATAATGAAATAGAAACACCGAGTTAAATCTAGTAGACATCCGGGATTTTGAAGATAGCATTATTTAAAAAAAAGTTGGTAACCTTTTAACTTCTGTAGATGGCATCACTTGATCCACAGGAATCATTTTGATTCAATTATAAATTTGAAAGTTCTTCACCAACTATTAGCATAAATAATAATACAATATGATATATATAATAATATTGCAAGCTATATATAAAATTTTAATAATACAAATTATATATTAAAGTTTTGGTTTCTTAACTGTAACTAATAATTCATAAATTTTTTTTTTCAAATCATCATGATATTTAAATGCTCATAAAAGTTAAAATATTACACTAAATATGATTTACTATTTTAATAAATTATTATAAATAAATATATTATTTATATGTTACATTTTATGAGTAGCACTTTATAAAACAAAATATTACTTGATTAGTTTACCAATTTATGTTGCTTTATAAAAGAAATCTATAATTTTACAGACATTTGATATTTAGGGTTAAAAATTACCACATATTTATAAATAACAAAAAGTTAACTACATACTCAAGTTAAATTTAAAACATTCATAAAAGAAAATACAATGCATTAAAAAATATTTAATTAGAATATCATAAACCTATACAAAATCTTTTATAACTAAATATTTGATGAGAACATTTGAGAAGTTAAAAGTGGAAAACCTAGTAATAGAGAGCCTAGTAATAGAGAACCTAGTAATAGCGAACCTAGTATTAGAGAACATAGAAATAGAGAATCTAGTATTAGAGAACCCAGAAGAGCAACTAAATTTAAACAAAGGCACCTACCTAATTTTAACATATGATTTCATAGGAACTTCATAAAACTATACTAACTAATTCAAATAGAAGATTCAAATAACACTAAACAAAATTAGTAACTATAAAATAAAAAATACCAGTTCTACATTCATATTAAGAAAAAGATTTCTAAAATAATACGTTGAAAATGATGTCTCGTTAATACAAAGATTAAATCAACCATGAAATACTAACTAAGCAACTAGACATCAAAATATTTAGGCCTATAAAATAATCGACTATAAAATAATCGACTAGATAGATTCTTTTATAAGAAAGATACTAAACATTAAATCTAGCTATTTTAACAGTAGTTAATTGATTCTTCTCTACTTTCTTCCTCTTATTGATGGCGTTTTTTCTTATTGAAAAATTTTTTGTTCATTTTTTATTGATTTAATTTTTCTTTTTGTCACCATTTGGACATTTCGCTGATACAACATCCTGATAGAAAGAAAATTTTCAAAACTTATACATTGAAATATTGCTAAGTGCTTTGACTAAAATCATAATCGGCTCAAACTAATGTAGTTTCTTTTCATAACGCACGACAAATTCAAACTACTAAATTCTCTTTTAAGCAATCCTTTAAGAATGAAGTATTTCTACGAGGAGAGTTTGTTTTATAATCAAATCAAGTATTGATCATAAAAAAAAGTTTTAAATGTGAATATCTTTACTTCAAAAAGCTGGTGATGTCACGATTTACAAGGAATTGTAATTTAAAACGCTATCAATCATGTAAGTAACTAAGATTTAAAGGAAAAAAGTTTCTTTCTTGCTCCCTCTATTTATTTTGTGGAAACTAGATAAAATAATGTTATGCTTCACTGCACAAGAGATTATTGAGTTAGTAATAGTTTTTCAGTAACTTACTAATATTTATTCTTTTCAAAACACTAATTAAATTCCTCTCATTTAAATACTTGACAAACCGCACAAAAATTTTTGAACATCTTTTTATAGTGATGAAAATTCTTAACAGTTAAAATAAAAGTTAGCCTAAAACTTACTACTTAATTAGGTTTATTAATTCCAGCAAAAAATTTTTATGAAATAGTTCCACAATTAAAGTATGATCAAATAAATGTTATGAGAACTATGAAAGTTACTTTTGTTAATTGGTAATTTTAAATTCTATTTTTCTAAACAACGCTTATAAAGATTTTAAATAAATACAATATTCTGTTCAACATTAAATACCATCAAGGTTTTTGTAAATAAGATTTATGATTAAAAATTAGAAGACAAAATAAAGTCAGTTTTGCATTTAACAAAATTTATTTAATAAGTGGGAAATTTTATCAAGCTTCATAATCTTCAAATATTATATCTGGACAGTCATCATATATTATAAAAAAGATTTAAGTTTTTATTTTTATCCTAAAATCTGAAATAAATTGAAGACACAAGGAAATTATTACACAAAGGACATTTGGATAATAATAACAATTCTATAATTAGCATTTAACTGTTTGTGAATTTGTGAAAATGAAAAAAAAATATTTTAAGAAAAATGGTTAATATAAAAATATTTATATTTTGGCTTTTATAATTAAACAAAGGAAAAAAAATTGAAAGAAATAAAATTAAAATTTTTTTTCTAGTGAAAATTAGTGTCTGATATAAATAATTTCCTTTGCTTGGATAAAACAACACAAAAGTGAAAACTCTTATCATTCAAACTTAAATATCATAAAATGTATAGTTTTACATGTTTTGATATTTAATGGCATATTAAAAAGTTATTGGTTTAAAAATGTTTTAGGATAATTAACGATAATTTAGTTTAAAAGAACATAGAACATAACTTTTAGCTTTTTGGATTATTGGTATTACTTATAGCAAAATATTAAAGAATGGCATTTTAAATAATTCAGTAATATCAGAATTAACTAAAATTATTTCTTTGATTTGAGAAGTTATATAAATTTTATGTACAAGAACTAAGTATAAGTAGTTTATTTAAGGTTTAAAGTTATTTTTGGATGTTGTTTTTTAAGTTTTTTGAAAGGTTTACAATAATCTATATTTACATAATTTTTAATGATAGATTTCCAGACGACATGTCGAAATACAAACTTTAGTACTTAAAAAGTAAAATTTGAAAATTCCAGTTATATTGGTTACTGAAAACCTTTGTTAAAAAGTTTGATCAAATGAAGCATGTCTTTCAACTTGGGATTTTGTATCCAAGACTACGTTACATAAAAAGAGATAATTTAGGAGTATTGTACTTGTACCATGAGTTTATTATACTGTTTCTAATCTATATTTCTACTTATTGCTACACCAATTGTAAGACTATTTATACTACTATTTATATGTATATATATATTATATAAGTTATTTATATAAGCTTATGGTTTTAAAAAAGTTATTTGTAAAAACAGAGAGTGGTACTTTTCTTAATGGTTGAGTAAAATATCGTATATTTATCTCTTATTTGTTTACTGGTTTAGGCTACTCTAAAAGATAATTTAAAAGAAGTTTCAGATAAACTGGTGGTTTGTAATATGCTCTGTTTGAGACTGGAACAAGAAGATGGCTTACTAATAAATAAATACATTTATTGTACCTTTTATACTTAAAGGTTCTGCATCAAGTTTACTACAAATTTAATTACAATAATGACTGTACAAAATCTGTTACAGCTAAATATTTGATAAGAACATTTGAGAAGTTGAAAGCCGAAAGCCTAGTAATAAAGAAACTAGCAGTAGAGAATCTAGTAAAATAAAACCTAGTTATAGAGAATCTAGTAATAATAAATAAAGTAAAGTAATAAATAAACTATATATATTAAATTAACTACTATATATTATATATTGTGGTTGGTGACACTAAAAATCATCATTAACTATCATGAAAACTGTGGTGGATCCAAATAAAAGTGGCAAGACCTTTCGTTCAAATGTCAAGAAAAATCGTGACTAACCAACTTCCTCAAAACAAGCTTGCAATGGCAATGCCAATCCTGCTATAAAAGTTGCTCTGTTAAAGATCCAGCAATAGAATACCTCTCCTGTTTTCATCTCACCTGTAGTGATGTGATCAAGAAAATTTATGGAATATAAGCAAATGTGATTCAAATGGTTCTTCCGTTAAATAGACATAACAACTACCACTTATAATTCAAACCTATTGCTCGACATCAACAAATGTATATCCGCTGAATTAGCCAAATTTTAATCTGAAGCTGGCCACGATGTTGCTAAGACCAACGAAAAGATTTATAGTTTGTCTAAATCAATGGACGAACTGGATGTCTCTACAGAGAAACCTGTCACATGGGCCTCGGTGGTCGGTGATTCCGGTTCCGACACACACAAAAAACTTACTTTAAATTTAATGTCTTTGAGACTGATAAAGATGATGACAGTAAGTTTTTAATCAAATGTGCTCTCAAAGCCTTGGTTTTGTGGATGTTCCAAAGGTATCAATGACTAGACTTAGAGCAAAAAATCTCATATCATCAAAGACCGTTGAAAGTGTCTTTTCAGGAAAATTGGAACAAATGCAAGTTTCTTGCCAAGCTGTATAAGCTAAGGCTTGGCAAAAAATTCGAGTACATTAGAGTAGGAAATGATATGTGTGAAGATGATCGCTTAAAAAATAAGCGTCTTCTAAAAGAAGCGTATAACCGAAATCAGAAGGAACAACCTGATTTCAAATACAAAGTTCGAGGTCCACCATGAACCTTGAGAATTGTCAAAATTTTATTCAAAAAACGAAGTGGAAAATAATTACTGGTCCCACATCTTCTTTTTTCACATTCTCTCCGCACACAGTTGTCAATACCATCCTTTCAGCCCAAGATATCAATTTACAGAAGCTTATCATCAAATCTCACAAGCGTCAAAAAGACAATTCTTCTATTACATTAGGTATGTTCTATGTACATACAGTAGGTGCGATCACAACGTAATTGAAATCAACCTCCATCAAATTATTTCCATGATCGTTAAAGTTCCAAGTAAACGGTATAATGGTATAAACAAGTTTCTATCAGGTGTTGAATGGATTTCTGTTTTCAAAGTTTTTCAAAGACATCAATAGTATTTACTCAAGGTTTACTAACATCGTTAAAGAGTCAATCGAAAAATTCATACCTTTTTATTGAGTCAACACAAAACCACATTTACCTGATATTTAAGGAATTTACAATATTTGAAAAACCTCCTATACAAACAAACTAAAGCAAATCCTTCCATCAGATTTCTGTACAAAGAACTTTGTACAGTTTACAAAAAATCTGTATCTAATTTCTATTTAGGAAGAGAAAGTGAAATTTTATCTTCAACTAGCATGAAAACGTTTTTTGGTTTCATAAATCGCAAGCTTAAGGCGAGATCTCAAACACCTCCATTACTTGATAACAGCGACCAGCTTGTGATGGAACCAGAAAATAAAGCTGAGTTGCTAAACAATCAATTTAATAGTGTTTTTATAACCGATGATGGCAATACTCCTCTTTCCTACTCTGACATTCTTACAAATATTCTCTGAGATGATAGATCTTGACATAACGGTCAATATAGTATATAAGACTATTTCTTTTTTTAAATCATCAGTTTCCAACACCCCAGATCAGATCCCAGCTTTGTTTTTGAGAAAAACTACTTCCTCTTTATTACTACCTTTATCGCTTTTCTTTAACATGACTCTGAGGCGAGGAAGAGTTCCACAAATTTGGAAGAAAGCTATCATTACTCCAATTCAAAAAAAGGGCCTCAGAATTACCGCACTTAACTACAAACCAGTTTCGCTGACTTCAGTTATTTGCAAAACTTAAGAACCCTTTAAGAATCCATTCACAATCATATGACCAGTCATTTGATGGAGTACCATCTAATATCTGATGTCCAGCATGGCTTTGAGAATGGCCTTCTCTTTTTAATTTTCATTGAAGACCTCATCAGAAGACTAGTAGCAGTAGATGATATCAGTGTGTTTGTATATGTAGATGACATCAAGCTATTATCTTGTAATCCTTCAAAACTTCAAACTGCACTACACACTGTAAAAATCTGGTCTACGAATCGGCAGCTCAAAATCCAGCCAACAAAATTTGAACTTATAACTTTTTCCCGTAAACCAGCTGTAAATTCCTTGAACCAATTCTCCATCAATGGATTTATTATTCAACGAGTATCTTTGGTCCTAGACCTTGGCATTACTCTATCATCTGACTTATGGCGCAATTATGTTTCCAAAATTTTTGTAAAATCAATCAACCTGGTCTTCCTTATTATAAAGACCTTTAACTCTAAGGACCTATGCTTTTTTATCAATCTTTTCACATTGTACGTACGTTCAATTCTTGAATACAATATCAGTTCATAGATGCCATATCATGTTAGTGATATCAAAAAATCGAGTCTGTTCAGGCCACATTTACGAGATTGGTATGCAGGAAACTTAATATTAAATACTATAATTATAAACATCGTCTCAGCTTCTTCAATTTAGATACTTTGGAAATACGACTTAGTCCTTATTTTTAAAATTATCCACAATTTAATTGACCTTCAGTTTGATGATTTCTTTTCTATTAGTCCTTCCTTCAAGTTGTATCAACTCAGACGACACACAATACATCTTAATAAGCCCATATCACCTGGTACATTAATCAGAGCGAATTTTTTCTCATATCGCACAATTGGTACATGGAACCAGCTGCCATCTGACATTGTCATGTCAGAATCACTCGCGTTGTTCAAGAAGAAGTTGAATCGTTATAATATTGCCAACATTGTCATTTCTAAACTGTGAACTTTTCCTTTTTTATATTATTAACATTCTATGTAATTGTTCACTGTTATATGCTTTGAGTGATATCGAAATACCATGTGTTACATCTTTTGCTTTCTATATTTCTAACTTAATAGATGTTATTTGTGAAACTGTGTGTTAGCGGAGGGTGCTTTCTTTGGGCACCCTCCTTCGCATTTATTGTAAAAAATAAATTTTTAGATTAATAATTTTTAAGCATCATGTGATATACAAAATAGTTTATTAAATAAATAAATTATAAATTTTCTTAACCTGATTAACTAAATTTTGAGCTGATTATAAATAGCTCATATTGAAATACACACTGTCTTAAATTCAATGAAATTTTTCGGTGCTTCATAAAAAACAAAAAAACTTCCTGGTAGAAAAATCAATCCAATACTTTACCTGATAAATTCTAAATTAAAACCAAGTTTTGACATTTATTGAGAGAAATATCTTGGTTGTTTTTTCCAGCTTTTTTTATACAAATCACCCCCATAGAAAATTTATCTGCACCAAAAATTGTCCACTTATATGAGTTGTTAACAAATTTGATAGCAATATTTCATTTTGTATTTTCTACTCTGCCTGAATCATTTTTCGTTAAAAATTGTTACTTAAATCTTAAAGATTTAACGCATGAGTAAACGCCTGAGTAAACAATACTTTGACCACCATGACTAAGTACGTTCCTCAATTCATATTTCTCATAAAAATTAAGCTTACTAGAGGAAGATATAACTTCTGAAAGATGAATCTTCTCAATGGCAACACTTGTTTTACAAGTATCATAGGTCGCTGTTGATGTCCTCTAAAAATACAAGATGTTTGTTGTGCTGGTAAGCTTTGTTCACCTAATAACCCTTGCTCAGCTGGTACAAGTTGCTTCTGCATATTTTGTTGTTGTGTACGATCTCCTTGTTATCTAATAAAGTTTAAAGGTTGCTATCCACTTGTTATAGAGGTTGTTTCTGTTCATTTTTCTGAGGCCAATTTTGCTGTGGTCCATTTTGTTAAAGCCAAATTTAGGGTGGTCCGTTTTGATTTGATCAATTTTGTTGAAGTAAATTGTATTGCAATGTGTGGTGAATTGTATTTGAAACAGTGAACTGGGTCAATCTTTTTTTAGTGTCTTGGACTAAAATGTTGATTCCAGACATTCGTTGGAGCTCATAGATTTTTTCACCTGGAACCAGCAACAAACTAAATAAATATGTTCGATATAAATTTAAAATTATTTGACAATATTTTCACAAAATTACGCTAGCACTACAGTTTGACGATTTATCAGTTATTATATTAAAGACTACACTATTAGTATTTAAAACAAATGATAAATTTAAATAAATAAAAGACAAATTTAACCTTATAACTGTTGGCCAGTAGAAGGAAGAAAGTTCCAAGTCCGCTTAACTTCCAAAGTATTTGTTTTATTTTAAACAAATGTTAAAACTTATCTTTAGCAAATTAATCTTTTCAAAAAATCAGTTTATCTACTGAAAATGTTGGTTATAAAAAGAATATAATTCTAAAAATGTTTAGATTTTTAATATTGCTAAACTGAAATTAAAAAAAAACTGTAAATTAGGTTTTCAAAGATATTACCTTAAATACTATTCCAGTTAAACAACTTTTAACCTAAATACATTTGATAAGGTTCTAAATTTACACAAGAGGTAAATGTTAACATACAATACACTTTTAAATCTACTATTTAAAGAATATAAAACCGTTGAACAAGTATTTTTCATCATTTTGCATTTTCAATAAATTTATTTGCAATAAAAAGTGTTACAAAATAGATTTTGAGAATTATTTACATTATTTCTATTTTATCTGATCAAAAAACTATTATTTGTTTGATATTCTACATTCAAATCAAAACTTTTAAGTTATAAATTTGATAAATTCACAGTGTGAAAAGGATTCTTAAATCCCTTTTAATATTTAATGAAAGCTTATTTACATAAAACTTGTTGTTGTTAGTTTTAGATTTAAATAGTTTTATTATCTTATAATATCCTAACATGCATCTTAATAATTCTTATATATTATCAAAAATACTTCATGTATACATTTTTTAGAGCGATAAAAATTGAACATATTGTTGTAAGTGTATCAAAAATAAAATTGGTTTAACTTTGCATTCAAAGAAATAGTCGGAAAATTAGTCACTAGTTTCTGACTTTTGACTTAAAGTAGAGAAAATGTTTCCTTTATTATACTTTTTATTATAGATATTCTTAAAGCCTGAAATAATAGAAGTTATCAGTAATGCTTTAACAGTAATAAAAGATACCATTGATAAACTTAATAATTAATTTGTGTTTTTTAAAAAAATTACAAAATTTAAAGGACTTTTAGAATAATAAAATTTTTTTATCATGAAGTCAATTAGATTTTTTTTTCAAATTTTATTACAAGCTCTTAAAATAACTCTTTTGCTGAAATTTCACAAATATTTCATTAAAATAAACACCACCAAAAATAGTCTACAGTTTTGGGTAACATTTTTGAAATAATCTTTCTATTAAACAAACTTTAAATAACTCATTTTAAAAATAATTCTTAAAATTATTCATTTCGATTTTTAGAAACTGTTAAAAAATGATTGAATTCACTTATTGCAAGCTTAACAAGCTTTTTATCAAACAATTACTTCAAAATTAGCATTTGTAGTTGACTATTTTTGTAAATTAACATTTTTAAGTTTAATTATTTCTAAACATATCTCTTTTACAATGTCCTGATCTTAGTATTTAAGTCAAATTTTTTAAACAAGATTTAAAGATTGACCTCCAAATCTTAATTTATTCTTTTGCTTGAGTAAAACTTTGAAAATTCATCTCCATCATTCGTGATTATGATTTTCAGTCAATTGTCAAGGTGCTTTTTAAGAAATAGAATTTGTGTAAATGTTTTATTTATTTTATAGTAAATAATTATAATAAATATTCTATTAATGAGCGAGGTCTTGATATAAATTTATATTTTTATCAATTTGGTAAATAATTATATCTAAATTTAAGACAATTGTATACAAGTTCTAATATTTAACTTTATAACAGTAAACAATTAAATGTCAGAAGACCGCCACCTAGTGGCCAGTTTAGAAGAAAGTTAAAAAACTGTTCAAAAAGAAGAAAATATCAAAAAGTTGTACTTTAAATTATTTACAAAGATATTAAATCACAAATAAGTCAATCTGCAAACAAAATTAATTCGAAAACAACTCATAAATTTCCACGATTAGTCTTGTAGACGATCCATAAAAAAAGTTCTTAAAAAGCAATTTACGTTATTCATTTGAAATAGAAGCTTTAGATGTTGATGTTATATGTTATGATATGTTTGATTACACATCTTTTAGTTATTAAAGTTGTAATAAGAAAAATAAAGACTAAGCATCAATTGCAATCGGAAAAGATGACGTGAAGGAAGCTGACGTCACTTAATTACGCGCAAACCCGCTATATGAGCTACATTGAGATGTTTAGCTACTCGAACAGTCGATTTTTTAAATGAACAGAGATGTCCTTTCATCAAAGATGAACAGCAACATCTCTGTAAGGAAGATTCATTAACCAAACCCTTGTACTGGGTACTTTGATTAATTTTAACAACTGTGCTTAGAAACTCAAATAGTTGACTTTTTTATGTGAGCTTTAATCAAGCTGGTAGCAAAAGTAGTAACATTTTACAAAAATAAAGAATTTAGAAAATCTCAACTTAGATCAGTAACTAATTTACTGATTGGTTAAAAGTTTCAGTTTAAAATACAATCAGAGAATTTCAGGGCAAAATAAGACCCTGTTAATGTGGTTTTTGTTATTGTTATAATAAACAGACAGTGACGTCATTCACTTTACTGAGAGTACCGAAAAAAATCCTATTTAAAAGAAAATGAAAGCAATGAGGAAGTGAATCGTGTGAGTGTGCAACGCGCGCCTGCGTGACGTCATCAAACGATATATAAAGAGAGAGCCTAGCTTATTTCTAACTACTTCTATTTTGTCGAACTTTCAGCAATTTAAAAAAAAAGCGTAAAAAATGTCTGGTTGGGATGCCCATTGCGAATCAGTAAAAGCTGCAGCCGGAAGTACCTACATCGAGTCCACTATCTTCAACGCTCAGGGAGACACCTTCACTGCTCCTCATGCCTTATATCTCAAGGATCTCACCGTGAGTCTTTATTCCACTTTAACTTTTCAATTTTTTTGCAAATTTGATTTTTTTTTATCTCAGAAAGCTGAAAAGACTTCTTTAATCGCGACTCATGACAAGAAGAATCACGCAACATTCAAACTGAATTATGGTGGTCAAGAGCATAAGTTCTTATGTGTCCAGCAAACTGAGGACTTTACTGTTTTTACCTTCTCTGGTAAACTAGGAGATACCGAAAAACCAGTAATGGTTTTGAGCCGCACCAAAACCGGTCAGTAACTCTTTATTCGCGATTTGTGACGTCATCAACACAATCCTTGCTTCACAGCTGCTGTCGTTGGATTGTTCAACAAACGGGAAGCTAATGTTGACCATGTCTGTAAAGTGGCTGCTAATCTTTCCGCAAACGGAATCTAGTTCGCATATCGTAAACATCAGGAGAGCATCTGAAGTTACCCGGAACCTTCAACCCCACATCCACCCTCTAACTTCTAACCAGATAATCTTTTGTGACTTTTTTCGTTTATAGAATAAGTTGCAGCTTTTCATTAAACGAATAAATAGGCCAGAAAGTAAATTTTGTTATTTTTGTCAGCCTTTAATTGAACATAGGGTCGTGACGTCATTTATATTAGTGCCAGTAATAAAGAACAAACAGATGACGTCAGCGAAGGGCGTTACCCAACTCAGTCAGCTTGAGGAAGTAAAGTTTACACCCAGCTTAAAAGCATCTCAGCCAGCAGACTTTTTTGGCTGAATATTTATTTATAGAAATTAATCAAATATTTGGAATTGTTTTAAATATATCTTTTTACTTTTCAAATATTTCCGCAAGCTCTATTTTCAATTTTTCAACCAGATTCTAAATCTCTTCAAAATCAGCTCAGAAAGACTTTTTTTAATTTTATAAAGATCAAATTCCCAAGCAACCTATCAACAGTTCTTTCAGGAGGTAGAACAAATCTCTGTTAATAAAAAGATAAAAATCTCTTTAATTTGATTCAAATTTGAGATTTGATAATTAGAATTACGCATCCAAGTCAAAAAAAAAAACACAAAGCCGACTCCTCACAGCTTCAACTTGCTGACGTCATCAAGACTCTGATGACATCGATGACGAAGAGTCACGTTGGCCACGTAAAGTGTGCCACCTTGCGATAGGGGTGTTCGATGGGTTCTGAATCAACTCTGTCCAGTGTTGTCGTTGTTCAGCATCGCTACTTGCTGAAAAAGTTGTCCTGACGTCACCACACTGTGATGTCATCGACACTAAAAGATACAACTTACAGGGGCCGAGATGCAAGCGACCAATGACAATGTTGTTGCCGATCTTGGTCACATGGATGACGTGGCAAATCACGGTGACGTCACGTGATTTAAGATAATGTAGAGAGAGAGGGAAGGTTAAAGCCTCACCGAAAGAAGGATCGCGACAAGACGCGACAACTCGCGTCTTCCGCTTTTTTACCCGTTTTCCGCTTTTTAATAAAATTACCTTTACGAAGGTATCTGCATACAACATGATGACGTCATCAACTAACTGCTGACGTCAACACCAACCTGGTTTGGCGACGCGAGATATCGATAAGTTTCGTGCCTTCTGTAGGGTAATTGTCAACTTCTCGGCACTTGGTAGGTATGACAACGACAACAGTAAATCGCCACGTGGTCTTGTGAGTGATGACCTCACTGTCATGTCAACTGATGACGTATGTACGATACGCCACATTACCAGAGGTTGGAATCTTAGAAGCTCGAAATCGATTTCCTTCAATCTTAATTGAACCTCACCGCAACATTCGTCACGTGCGAATGGTTCCGCGTTGAATACTCGAATTCGAAGTGTTTTATCCTAAAACGGTCAAGACGTCATTCGTGTGGTAATGACGTCATCGTCTTACATCGATTTCATCGTGTAAAAGTGGAAAGGTGAAGCTCTCGGCGAATTCGGGATCACGTGTGGATTGATGGACACGACTTCTTCGTCTGACGTAATCGGGCATCAATTCGATCGACAAATATGGATTGATGACCAGTTGGCCTCCAGCTGCTTCTAAATTCCGCGCCTGTAAGCAACACGCTCGATGATTGCATCACAAACGCGATTCTGATGACGTCACCTGAATCAATTTCACCATCAACTCTTCAGCATCAACTGAATATTCAATCGCAAAGTGAAGAAGAGGTCGTGTGACGTCATCATCATCTCCAACCTCTGCATCGAAACTAGCTGCTTTCACCGACTGCCAATCAAAAGTTGAAGTGCTAATCGCGTTGATGACGTCATCACTACTTACCCCGTACAATTTGGGGTCGATGAGACGAATGTCGATTGGGACTTGCATAGATCGCCTCCTAGTGGTCTGAACTGCAACAGGGAGCAGCTGCTGACGTCATTGGTAGTGGGTCAATGGCCGCGCGCTAACGATGACGTATGAGTCAATGACGTCACGACATGGTACGACAAGCACTAACCAGGACAAGCGAGGTCAAGTGATTTGATTGGGAGAATGAAAGGGGGTGGCGGGTGACGTAAGATTGGCGCGACGCACGCGTAGCTTTTTGCTTCGATTTTATTTTTTGAGTTCAGATTCGAACTACTTAGATTCACTCACCTTGATGCACACTAGATGGTGCTGATGAGTTATCTGATGTCGATTCCGCTGTTCCTGTCATCGACTTTCTCTTCTTCCATTCGTCTGATGACGTCATTTGCTCAGTAGCAACAAACGATGACATCATCACGGGTTGTTGCGTTTCGATATTTTCAGTATATTTCGGTTTTAACATTGAAAATGATGAATTTTCTTTAAACATTTTGTCTAAAAGTACAAAAACAATATAAACACCAACAACAGCAAAAACAAACAACAAAACAAACAAGCAAACAAGCACAACCTTGTGTCTGATGATCAATGTTGTCAATCGGATTTCTAGAAAAAGATAAAAAATGTTATCAGATCACGACGACATCGAAAGATCTGACCTGGACACATTTGATGCAAGTAACTCTGCTTCATCTGTGTGTTTGAAGCACCAACTTTGTTTGTTGTACAAATAACAGAAAATTAAAGAAACAATCGAAAGAATTAATAAAGGAATAACAACACACAAGGCAATTTCTGCTGAGCCTAACATTGTTCATGGCCTCATCTTCTATTTTGCTCACTTATATATTTCTACTTACCAAATTTGCTCAAAACATCTAAAAATAAAAATAAATTAACAAACTCAGAAATATCTTCATAATGCTACCTTCAACCAAATCTTTCAAAGTTACTTTCAATTGAGCAAATTTCTTCACAGAATTTCTGTTTAACAAAAAGGTGTTGCTGCCTTGTGTTGTCTATGACGTCAGCAAAAGTAATCGATCGGACGCTTTTTTGATTTTGTGATTAGATTTAAACCAAATTTATTCAAGTGCAAATAACTCTGAAATATTTACTGCAAAATAAAAACCTAAACACAGATTTATAAAAGCTCCTACTTTTGTCTTTAAGTCAGTTTTTGGTTAATTATTAACATCGTCAATTATTACTAGCACCAATCAGACAGCGTTGATGACGTCATCACTTCATTATGAGTTTGTTTAATTTTTTTCATTGATTTTTGCAGCTAAATAAAAAATTTCATGATTTACTTCATTTTTCATAAATTCTTCACTAAATAAACATAAATTGAATTTTTTTAAAGCGACTTTGACTGCCAGCTGAAGTTGTTTCTCCATTGTGACGTCATTAGGTTTTTTGTTGTGAGTCGCTAACATCCGGTTTCATTATAACGAGTAGAATGCTGTCACCTAGTGGCAGAGAAAAAATCTAAAGCTTTACGGATAATTTTTAGATGAGAATAGATAATTCCACAGATGAATTGTTGTTGATGTAGCTACTAATTTGCAAATTGAAATTCCTTCACTTTATTTGTTTCAAATCGTAATTTCCGAAATCTAGGTTTTATGTTACATCTGAAGCTAACTTGATATCATTGAATTTTTTAATTGCATGAATTTAAACATTGGATGAAATCACTCAAAAGAATGTTTCTTTCGTCATCTTCGAAGTTTTAATAAAAAAATGACTTCATTTTTAAACATATCTGAATCATTAACAAAAAATCATGTCAGCAAGTTATTTTCATTTTAGAAAACATTCTTTATATAGATTTATGAAAAATCAAAAATAATAGAAAAATTTATAAACATATAAAAATTTATTTAAAGCAAAAATCTTTAATAAATTGCTGATGACCAGTTAAAACTAGTGATGCTCATAAAAGTGAAAACACATTGAAGATTCTTAATTTAAATAATCAAAATTTATATCAACTGCAAGTATCTAGAAATTCGTAAAAACAGCAGAATTGCATTTTACTAAATTTATTTTAATATTTATAAAATATATTTACAAATACTTTGACGATTTTTAAGAATATCTTTTTACCTGAAAATTGCTGATTTAAATTTACCAACTTTAAACTGTAAATTAACTTGAACTTTTCATGTATGTTTAAATAATGGTCACCATTTAGAATTACTTTTTAAAATATTTTTATTTATTTCTATCTATCATTTTCTTTCCAAGATTCAAACTTCTTCTTCCCTAGATTCAAACTTCTTCTTTCCTAGACTCAAACTTCTTTCTTTCCTAGATTCAAACTCCTTCTTTCCTAGATTCAAACTTCTTCTTCCTTAGAATCAAACTTTTTCTTTCCTAGATTCAAACTTCTTTCTTTCCTAGATTCAAACTTCTTTCATTCCTAGATTCAAACTTCTTCTTTCCTAGATTCAAACTTTTGTCTTTCCTAGATTCAAACTTCTTCTTTCCTAGATTCAAACTTCTTTCTTTCCTAGATTCAATCTTCTTTCTTTTCTAGATTCAAACTTCTTTCTTTCCTAGATTCAAACTTCTTCTTTCCTAGATTCAATCTTCTTTCTTTCCTAGATTCAAACTTCTTCTTTCCTAGATTCAAACTTCTTCTTTCCTAGATTCAAACTTCTTCTTTCCTAGATTCAAACTTCTTTCTTCCTTAGATTCAAACTTCTTCTTTCCTAGATTCAAACTTCTTTCTTTCCTAGATTCAAACTTCTTTCTTCCTTAGATTCAAACTTCTTCTTTCCTAGATTCAAACTTCTTCTTTCCTAGATTCAAACTTCTTCTTTCCTAGATTCAAACTTCATCTTTCCTAGATTCAAACTTCTTCTTTCTTAGATTCAAACTTCTTCTTCCTTAGATTCAAACTTCTTTCTTTCCTAGATTCAAACTTCTTTCTTTCCTAGATTCAAACTTCTTCTTCCATAGATTCAAACTTCTTTCTTTCCTAGATTCAAACTTCTTCTTTCCTAGATTCAAACTTTTTCTTTCCTAGATTCAAACTTCTTTCTTTCCTAGATTCAAACTTCTTCTTTCCTAGATTCAAACTTCTTCTTTCCTAGATTCAATCTTCTTTCTTTCCTAGATTCAAACTTCTTTCTTTCCTAGATTCAAACTTCTTCTTTCCTAGATTCAAACTTCTTCTTCCTTAGATTCAAACTTCTTTCTTTCCTAGATTCAAACTTCTTTCTTTCTTAGATTCAAACTTCTTTCTTTCCTAGATTCAAACTTCTTCTTTCCTAGATTCAAACTTCTTTCTTTCCTAGATTCAAACTTCTTTCTTTCGTAGATTCAAACTTCTTTCTTTCCTAGATTCAAAATTCTTTCTTTCCTAGATTCAAACTTCTTTCATTCCTAGATTCAAACTTCTTCTTTTCTTAGATTCAAACTTCTTCTTTTCTAGATTCAAACTTCTTTCTTTCCTAGATTCAAACTTCTTTCTTTCCTAGAGTCAAACTTCTTCTTTCCTAGATTCAAACTTCTTCTTCCTTAGATTCAAACTTCTTTCTTTCCTAGATTCAATCTTCTTTCTTTCCTAGATTCAAACTTCTTCTTTCCTAGATTCAAACTTCTTCTTTCCTAGATTCAAACTTCTTTCTTTCCTA